>PVKA01010586.1:0-37325 GCA_004027165.1 Ctenomys sociabilis
ATATAATTCAGCTATAAAAAAACCTGTAAATATAATTTCATGTATGCACCTTGTACAGTACCAAAACGTTATGAAAACAGTTTGCAATGTATTAATTCATCGACTCTGTATGGTTAAGGTGTCTTGAAACTGTCTGATTGACATTTGTATTTTAATAAAATAAAAATAAATGGAAAAAAAATAAATAAAAAAAATAAAAGTGTATCATTTAAAATATAACAATAAACATTTTAGAAGATATGTAGTATTCAACAATGTATCCTAACCTTACAACTGGAAACATTTTTCCATAAAAATCCCAATTATAATATCATTTTAAAGGTAAATCTAAAGAAAGAATGTGAGTTTTCTCTGTATGTTAAAGGATTCATGAAACAGTAATTTTTATCAATTGCAAAATAACGACTTCAATATGAAAAAACTGCATTCTGCCGGTTGAGGATTCCTGGAGCTGGTACTGAAGGTAACTTGGGTTACAGGTCTGTGCATGCTGAGAATAGAAACGCTGTTGGAGAATCCCAAGCTCATGATTGTGCAGACAGGCCCAGTGTACCCAAATCAATCACACACAGCTATAATTTCAGCATGACTGACAACAGAGAAGAGATTAAATCGTGAACAAGTCTAAAGAAAGAAAGTTTGGAGAACAGCTAGGAAAACAGTGAACCGTTTAATTCCTATTGATACAGCTGGTGGCCCAATAAATCTCAGACATATTTTACAGTGGATGCATCACTGGACTGTGCCTTTCTGGCTACAGGGGAACAGTTACTTCAAGCTGTGATTTCACCAGCACTGACCCTTGTCAAAAGCATGATATGAATGGATTCTGTCTAACCACCAACAACTTATTTATAATGCAACTCTCCTTCCTTTCTGGCAGTTTGTCTACATCTTCATGAGTCACAGATGACCTAACCATCCATCCATCCATCCATCCATCCATCCATCCATCCTCCAGTGGCTTCTAACAGATGCACTCACCTAATCAACTCAATTTTATGCCACTCATACAGTAATATAACTGACTAGCAATTGCTCAGTGTATTAACCCTTTGCAAGAGGTAAGTATAGCAACATGAAATATGGGTTTAGGAAAGGAGGCTTCTTCTTACCTTATACTGTCAAACAAATGACAGAGGGTATGAATGTTGACTGGAGGATTAATTCAGTGTAAAAGACTTTAAATTATAGAGTATAATTTAACACATTTTGTAGTTGAATTGATCAATTTTATTTATTTATTTACTTATTAATTTAATTTAATTATTTGCTTAGCAATAGCAGGGAGTTCTTAGCTTCCTTTAAAGATTAGTTCATAAGCTAAAGAGATACTTTTCTTCACCCATCTTTGAGGAAAACATTTCCCACTGTCATCATCCTCATTTGGATCAGTGAAGCACTGAAGGACAAAGAGTACAGTACAATTATACTGTTTGCCTAGCATGCAAAATTTCCTGGTGTTGAACTCCATGAATTAAAACAAAATTAAATTAAAAAATAAGAAACAGTAAACAAAAGTAGTGATGCACTGAGCATGATCTGCATGCCATAGTCTCTGGCAAACACTGGAAACTGGGTTTTTTTTTTTCCTCTAAGATCACTTGCTTGACCAACACTGCCTTAGTCTGACCTGCAGGTCTGCAATGCACACCGAGGGCAATGTGCTTACTTACCACAATGCTTTCACACTCCATGGCCTTTGGATTAAATTTTTCATTATCTGCATTTTTAGGAAATCTATTTTATTATTTCTCCTTGAGTAAATATTTTTAGTACAGGTACTTATAATAGCACCTGTGTTACTCTGCATCATCTCACTGTCATTTTTAAAGACACATTTACTAGCTGTTTGCAGAGCACTATGACTGTCTCATAGCGCAGAGCTATATATATACATAATGCACCATCCTCCTCCTTCTGTTTGTCCCCTTCTCTTGTGCAAAAGATCTAGCACCGGTTTCCTATTATGTTGTATTTTGCTCTTCAGTTGGTTTATACTCTGACTTTCTCACGTGCAGAAATATGATAGCTAAGCTTGTGTGCTGGGGGTAAGGATGACAATGGAATTACTTTTACCATTGGGTCTACAAAGTTTGAATCCAACTGTCTCAACTTAGTAAGGCCATTGGAGCAATTCTTGGAGTCTCTCTGTGTTTAATAATAAGACGCTGCGCGTAACGTACTCATTGAGGATGGCAAAAGAGGAAGATGGGCTTTGTAGCTATTGTCACGTAACTAAGAAAATGACTCTTGATTAGGCTTGTTTGGCACCAAGTGTGGAGGTTCTGTTGCTCGCACCTGCACAGCCTGGAGTTTTGGATAAAAACCCTGTCATTATCTTCCCCCTGAAGTGACTGGCCAAACAATGTCAGGAAAGATCCCACTGAGCCAATGAAGAGGGAAGAGGCCTCTGCTGTGCTCATCCAGCCACGCAGGTGTTGGGCACCCCTGGCTGACCCTTAGGCTTGCTTCTCCCAACATCTGTTTCTTGTGCTCACCTACAGACACCTAACGACGCTGCCCCGCAGCTGATTTTGCTCCCTGTGTGGTGTGTTGGCGCACAGTCATGTACAATCTGGCACCAGGCAGAGGTGCTCAGAAGCCAGTTGTGCACGCAATCCAGTCTATTGCACAGGATGCCATTGTGTTTATGAATGTGAGCAGCCCAAGCACTTATTTTCTGTATACTTCACTCTCATTAAAAGATTACACCTGAGAAGGTGTAATCTGCCTGCATGGCAAGAGACAACACAGCTCCAGAAACACGAACATGTGAAGACGCAACCATGCACTCACTGACCCTCAGGAAACAGCACCTGCATGGCTAATGTGGGGTCAAGAGTCACAGAGCTGTGATGGTAGCTCAGTGATGAAACATGGAACCATCTCTCAGGGTCCATCACTTACTCATCTTTCCCACATTTATGATTTCCTAAACATGGACTATTTTATTGTAAAAAGCTTGTTTGGGACAACTTGGCCTATAATTTTCACTGCTACAGTTCTAGCTGGAAACGCACCTAATTTAATGTTTAGGAACACCCATGCCAAGTGGATAAACAGCTGGATCCTTGCAGTGCCAAGAATCATACCATTCCTCTCACATGAAATTCACAAGCACAATCTAGCTTTGAGTGCTTGAAATCCTATGGAACTAGTGACAGTTGTTCACCTTAAAAGTCATACATTATATAACCACAGATGTGGTGTAGATCTTAGAGAGCTAATAGTACAGGATTCCAGTATACTGAAAATATGTTCCCAGAAATGTCAAGCCCACCAAAAGCGCAAATAAAGCTTTCTGAAATTCTATGGTCACATAGTTTTAAAAGGGTTCTCTCCAGGAAGAGTTTCATAAAATGTATGTTAACAACATAATCTCTAAGAACTCTTCCATAAAGGAATGTATTGGGTAAAATTGGGCATTTCAGTGGTTAGTCCTAAAAGCCTTTTATTTATACAAATATTAGGGCTCAGAGCAGCATAAAACTTGAAATTTCAATGAAAATGTTCAGTTATTGCCATTCAGCTAAAAGAACTGGACTTCGCTCCGCAGTGACTAACGACCTATTTGATGTTTTTCCTCAATTCTTGTTTTTTCAAAGGAATAGGTAGTGATGGTCTCCTCACACGGAGAATTTCTACTCCAGCCTCCTGATAACTCAGTCTTTTTCCTCTCCTGCCTCTGTTAGCTAGGTTCCACATGACAGCCAAAGACACTTGATAGAATTTTAATCAAATATCATCTTCCAAAAAATCCTCTATCATCTTCTTAGAAAAATATTCAAAGTCTTCACCATAGATCCACGGTCGGGCCCTCCACACAGCATCCACACTTCCTGTGGATTTCCTTTTCACCTACTCTGCTCCACCCATGATGGCCATTTTTGCTGTACTCTTAAACAGAAGCAGAGTGCTAACCTGTTACACACCCTTCCACTGCCACTCAGGGTCTCCACTCAGGGTCTGCACCTTTCCTGTTTCCTCTTTTGTAATCCACAAACAGTCCCATGACTCTTCTCCAGCATCACATTATTCTCAATGCCATCAATACCTTAGAAGGACAGAGCTCTGTGATTGTACCACATAGGATCATATGCTGTGTTTTAACTTTGATTTTGTTTGTTTGTATTTTAAGGAAGGGTCTATAGGGTGTTCAGAGTCTCACTACTAGATCACACTCATAGTGATCCACCTGTTTACAGCCTCACAAGGGCTGGGATTACAGGCACACGCCATCATGCCTAGTGTCAATTGCCATCTCACCTCACCCAGGGGGAAGGGAGATTCACAGCAGGGGGGTCAAACCTCTGACCCCTGTGCCTGGTTGCAGGTACTTTAATCTGTGGAGCTATTTGGTCAGACTTTTCACATGCTATGATTTACCTTTACCCTTGCCCTGCTTAATTTCCATCTAAGTTTTCTCAATCTATCAGCATTCTACAAGGCCTTGAATATTTTTTTCCATTATTATTGTCTCTGATACAAATATTTATTGAGTCAATGAAGAAATGAAGAAGAAATGAGTGGACAAGTCCTCTTTCCCTCAATCATTTCAAAAAGCCCCACAGTGATATGAAGAAGCAATTTAAATTTTCATATCTCCAAGAAAAATCGATGGAAACTTTGTGTTTATGTCCAGAACTTTAGCCACAAAATAAAATCTCCAAGAAAATCCCTTCTCTGCATTCATCACCCAGTAGTCTGTTTTCCCTTCAGTCTCCATTCCACAAAATGCTCTTAGGACATTTTCTTAGACATGTACTATTAATTATTGATTCACTGCTTATCCATGCTCCCCTGTGTCACTGTGGGATTCTTTCCACGCATAGCATCTCAGAGGTTACCAACAGGCTCCAGAATTACAAGGTTCTCTCCATTAACTTGTGCGGTAAAGCAACTATTGCGAAGCCATGTGCATGTTTTACTTTATAAAAGCCTTTTAATGATGAATTAGGTTTTTATTTCATCTCTTTATGCCTCGGCTTTCAGGCAATGTTCCGGATTTCATGCTTTTGTTTGTAATAAGTCATGGCCTCCTTGACAAACAAGAGAGTAATTAAACTAACCAGGTTATCAATAGAAGCTTGCAGTGGAACTCCTGTTGCACATGGTGATTTCATCTTCAATAATAGTTGGATATCAAGAAAGATGATGTCTCTGAGTGTGACAGGGAGCAGAGACATGAAAGGTGGTGAGAACAGCTGTGAAAATTCAGTTTTTCCTGTGCCTTTCAAAGGAAACCTGTGTCAGAACTGACAGATGAGTGTGGCTTATTTATAGATGATTTTTGTATATTTCACAACTTTCTACAGGGTGTGACATGAATATTTGCTGAAAAAAATGTTAAGAATACTAAATGATTCTTTATAATGTCTTTGCACATATTCATGTATACATAACTGGGTATGTACTTGCATATGTATGTGTAGATTTACCCGTGAATATTTTCTCATTGAAACATTTTTGGTAAACACACATTAGTTTTCACCAACTTATTAGCAAATGATTTTATAAAACTATTTCTGCTTTGAATCATTACTATTAACGCAAATACCATGATGAAATACCACAATGTTATCATTTCAAAATGAAATAAGAAAGGTAATGTTTTCCACTGTAAGATTATTTATGGCTGAAGAAAACAGATAACCTTGATAATTTTCGTTGCTTCATAAGAAACCTCAATTAGAGGGACACCCATTTTCCCAGGTCATGTTTCTGAATGAACTCCTATTTGCATCTTCAAGATTACTTCAAGATTACAAGCGTGTGAACTTCTCTTCCATGCTGTTCTTTAAATATGTAAGATGTTAGATGCTTGATAGAAAAGGGAGTATTTATGAGAAATACACATGCATACAACTCTGATAATTCCCACTAAATATTCTTCCTATTTCAAATCTTCCAATCTCAGTAAATGGGAACTGCCACTAACTTTCAAGTTACTTAAACCAAATAAGGCCACTCTGAATTCTTCCCTTCACCCCAATCTTATTTCATTCTGTCAAAAGAAAAATCTTTCTGGGCCAAACTTTGCAATACATGTCAAACCAAGTCCCACTGACTGCTGCTCTGTGTGGGTCCACCGGCCTTGCCTGGTTCCTTGTACAGTGTCCTGCCAACTCCCACCCCTTCCGTCCTGTCCTCCCCTGGAGGGCTCCATCGACCACAGGAGTTGGGTTTTATCCCTGTTCTCTGGTGGTTTACCAGCTCCTTCATGTGGTCCTCCCTGCACCCCCCACCTCAGATCCCTCAGGAGACCTGACACTGACTGTGATCTTTTCTTTTGATTATTTCACAAACCAGCCAGCACTGCTTCTATCTCAGGGTCTCACTTCATGTTTCTCTTTCAGGAAGGCTTTCTCTAGACATAGAAAAGCTCACTGACTCCCATCTCCTCCTTCCCAGTGGGCCCTATTCTGATTGCTTTACATGATCCCTTTCCATTCATTCTGTGCACAAATTCTTCTTACTTTTTAACATGAAGCTTTTTGTTCCTTTTGCTTTACCATATTTCTTATCACCTTCTGGTGTTCTATACTACTCACTGCCTATATTTTGTCTATGAAGTCTATCTCCTCATGCCTTACATTTACAGTGCAAGCTCCAGCATGCCAAGAGTTTGACCTTCCTGTCTTAGGAAGTCCCTGACACATACTAATGGCTCAATAAGCATTTGATGAATAAAAAACTGCGGATGCTACCAAAAGCTCTGGAAACATCGCACTCTATGCTTTGATCGCTGAATGTGCAAAGGTGAAGGAGACATTGCCCTCCTATCAGGGAGCTAACAAGGTAGCTTGGCATATTCATAAATAATGACAGCAAAGAGAGAAAGTATAGGACATAAGCAATTCAGATAAATTATTTAAAGAAACCTATCTCCAGCTAGAGAAATAGTTAAGATCATGGAGCAAGTAACCTGGAAAATAAGCCCTGAACCTGTAGAAATGCAGACAGACTGCCTCCAGGTAGAGAAATTACATAATAAAATCACTAAATTGATAAAGCGCAAGGAGAAGCACATGATTTTGCAAGAACCTAGTTGGACTCAACATGGATATCTTCAAATACAAATTCTGGAACTAAAGCACTAAGGTGACCTTAGACAAATTATTTAAACTCTCTGAACTTCAGTTTTTGTGTTTATGAAGGAGGATGCCGCTGCCTGGCTTCCAGTGTCACTGAGGACACCAGGGACAAGAAGTACTCAGCCCCATGACGGTCCCAGGCACCTCTCAGTGTATGAGAGTCTTTATGGGGCCTTGGCTGGGCTACAGGTGACATGCTTCCCACATCATGCCATTTTCCCAATAATAAACAAGGCGACAATGCATTAGGGAATACTCTGTGCTCCCTAAGAACATTTTCCTCTTGTTCAAGTTGAAAAACGGAGCTGAAAATGACTAATCTTATACTTTAATGCACTCACCTATCAGGCATGGATTTCTTGGGATACAGAATAAATATATATATATATATATATATATATATATATATGCATATATATAATGCATATATATATATATATATGCATTTATGTATGTTCTATGTGTGCTGAAGACTATTTTTCCTTACCTACTAGGGATATTTATATTTTATTGTTGTTGTTTTCTTTTGCAGTTGCTCCTACAATTCAGGAAATTAAATCCGGCACTGTGACTCCCGGACGCAGTGGATTGATACGCTGTGAAGGTGCAGGTGTGCCGCCTCCGGCCTTTGAATGGTACAAAGGAGAGAAGAAGTAAGGACTCTGTGATTATTACCACATTTTAAGCATGCGTGCTAATGTTTACATTTCAGACACTTGCCTTCAGCAGTTTCTTCCACTGGCTTGAACAATTCTCAGCAGCCTCCTTACCAGCAGGAAAAACAAGGGACCCACGGGGGAGGGATGAGCAGCTTATAACCTGCAGAAGAAACATCCACATGGCTTCATAGCATCCCGGCGATGTCTCCAAATCCCCTGCCCCTGGTGCAGCACATTTCTTTCCTTCCCTTGTGATGCGGCGCACAAGCGTCTTCCTGGCAAGCACGCTTACTCAGAAAGTGAACCAGTCTCTGAAGGGCCTGGGCCTAGCTGCCCCAAGTACTCTTCCGTGGCAGTCGGAACTCCTGTCTCCGCCTGGCTGCTCTGATAAGCCCCGACCCTGTCACCAGGCTTATTTCCAAGACAGTTCAACATTTTGTTTATAGGACTTTGTGTTTTAGGTATTCTATCAGGAAGGAGGCTGTGGGGGAGTTCAAATAGGTGGTTAAAGGGCGCACCAAGGGAACTTTGGATGACTCCAAATTCAGCTCCGTGTGATTGTGCCGTTGAGCAAGCTCCGAGGTCGTGGCAAGAGCTATGGAGCAGTAGAAGACAGGGGTCAACATCTTTCTCCTTACCTGCAGCCAGCTCACTCAGCCCTTGGAAAAACCTAGGGCTGCCTGGAGTTAGTTGAAGGGTACAATGCACAGAGGATGGAATCCACAGAATATGAATTTGCTTTCAAACTTGCAAGGGTCATACTCAAGAAAATGTTAGATTGAATCATATTAAATCTCTCTCAGTCAAAAACAACATAGTGATTATTTCATTGTCTTCAACATATGACCGGCTTTTACTTACCAGGACAGGATTCTTAACTAATTGCCATTACTTATCTGAGCAAAAAATAAGCGTGAGATTACACAAAACCTTGTGTTGCCACATTGGGCAAAAAGAGATGTGGTGGTACAGGCACAAGCTTTGTTTTTGAAGTTGAAATTCAAAATCATATTTATGGAAGACAGTCCCCAAGACTGATGGAAGACTGAAAAATAGAGGCTATCCTCATAACTTTCTGAGTGGAGGCTATCCTCATAACTTTCTGAGTGGTTCTGAGTAATTGATGGAATTTTACCTCAGGGTTTTTACCTAAATTCACTATTGGATGTGAACTCTCAACTTGGAATATTTTATCTCTTTTTATTAATGAATATTTTTACTCATTCTACATGTCTCCTCGTGATTTTATAGAAGACCCCAAATCATTATATCCTAAGAATTCGAGTAAGTAGCCCCTGGCTGCCCTCTTCCACCTTTACAAGATAATCTGTCTGGCAAGATAGGCTGTCTCTGGCCCTGCTAATCCAGCATGAAAATATCCACTGGGATTTATGTATACCAGCAAGGATTCATAAAATTGTTTCTCAATCATCTGGGAGTAACAGAAATTTTCATTCAAATACAGTCTTGTTTGGGTGCTCAAGAAGCAATGCCAATGAGCATAGCACTTCTCTGGCAGAAGTGTGGCCCCGTTGAACTTCAGTCCACCTGTCCCACAGTGAGGACATGTTCATCAGAGACCCCACTTGCCTGGTTCTTGATGAAACATAGTCCGAATAACACTGACAGACGATTTTTTGTGTGTTTCAATAGTAAGTCACATTTCCTAAAATGCAATGATTAGAATCATGTCCAACATCCCAAGTGCAAGTTTCTTTGTTAAAGCCACCTGATTTCCAATAATTTTTAATATTCTGAATATACTTTCTTAACTGTTCTAAATTCAGTACTAATATAAAAAAGAGGTTACAATAATCCTCAACCCACTTTCTTGTCTTATTACAAATACAGCAAAAGACCAATTGATGCCCATAATCATAGCTTTGGTGACTTTGTTTTTCATCCTAGGTAGAGGTATTATACTTTGTATTAAATTTTTAGAGAAGTGTATGAACCACGTTATAACAGGAAAATAATAGATTAGTTCTCCCAATTTAAAGTCATACCCAAAACATTCATATACCTAAGGATAAATCTAGCAGAAATCTGTGGCCATCAAATGTGTTTATGAAACATATTTTCAGTTCAGAATCAAGTATGCATTTATCACTTTTTTAAAGGGTATATTAGAGCAAAAATCCAAATTGTCAAATAAAATTGAAGTATATAAATTACTCTCAAAACTATCCTAAAGCAAATGAGGAGTAGGAGAAAGCTTTCTAGATGGTTGCCATTCCACTCATTAACTAAGATCCAGGCTATTCAAATACCTATGTCACCAAAGTGAGAAACTGTCCGTTGCTATTTGACATGTAGCGTTCTAACTGTCAACAAATATTAACCCATTTTATTCTCATAATGAACCTATAATGTAGATATTCTGATCTTTGTTTTGGGAAAGAAAAGTGAGTCTTAATTTAAGTAATTTTCTCAGGTTCACATAGTTAGTAGCAGAACTATTTAAACACAAGAAATTTTGCCAATATTTACGCAGAGCCTAACCATTTTATTCTGGAACTTATAGTGGGTCATGGTAGGTTCTATCAAAAACAAGTTGAAATGGTAATAATACCTGTGTGGACTTACCAAAAATAATGGCAAATGTTTGAATTTTCAGAAAATTATAGTAAATTTATGGTAAAACATCAGCACTAGGCTCCCTCAAAATCCTCACCTCTCTTTGAGCACACTTATCCCATCTTCCTTGCCATATTCCATAGAAGTTCTGAGGGTCCTTTTTCTTGGGCCTCTTGACTGTTCTCTCATGGCTGCTTCTCTTTTCTAAGATGATTCAGTACATTTCCCTTTCATGGTCCTTGTGACTTTGGAGAGGAGCCCCGAGTCACAAGGTGCCACACCCAACGAATGAAGCAGATGAGGCCACAGCTTATCATATCCTGTCATTTGCTGGATGCCAGTTGGCAGTATACTGGCCACATCTTGTGAAGACATTCACAGAAGATTTCCAGAAGTGTGGGAGAAGGCAATGAGAATGAAAGGATGAGCATGCGCAGAGAAAGAGGGTTTTTGTTGAGCGGGACTGACCACAGTATCTTTTCGCATAAGAAATGTCTAACTGAAACATTTACCATGTATGTTGATCATGTCCTGACCCAAGTTAAAGGGATTTTAGGTTGATTCAGGCTTTTCGATGTAAGAGACTTCCTATACAAGCACAAACTAAGAACAACCCAATTTATTTAATCAAGATGACAGAAAAAAGGCAGAGTAGAAACCCATGGAAACATCTTTTCAAGTTGTCTTCTTGACTGATCTCTGAGTCCCAACCCTGAAGGAAGACCCTTCCAGAGATCCTGTCAGGATGGAGCTAAAGGGCTATGAGTTCTAGAGTTGTATTTTCCAGAAATCTTTTATACCTGGGGCTTAAATACATAATGAGACATAATTTAAGCACTCTTTTGTACATATATTTCAGGCAATGTTTATAAATACCCACTTCTCTTAAATCAAGATTTTTGAAACCAGATTCTCATTCAAATACATATGTAAAACACAGTGGCTGCTCTAGCTGTGCCTGTATTTCTTTGATATCCTGTAAAATCCATTTCTCTGTTCTGGGAATATGCAACATCAGAAGCTCAAAAACCCAAACTCTAATAGTAAGCACAATTTAAAGGAAACGTATGTTTATTGAAGAAAAAATGCTTTATGGGTCTTTAAATTGTTTTGTGTCCTTTATTCTCAGGACTTATGTGAGATAAGGATATAGTGTCCTAAATCTTTTGGTGGCAAAACCAAGGTATTAAAAATAGCCAGCCCAAGAGTACATAGATTAATATCACCATCAGAACACTGTAGAGTCAGCAACCTCTCAACCTGTATTCTTCCTCTTGTACCTATGCCTCTATCTGCTATTTATTGCTAATTAACATTAACTGCAAACATAGTAGCTTAGACTCTAAAGTACTTATTATCTTAAACAGTTTTTGCAAGTGAGGGAATCCAGAAGTATGGCTCCACAGTTGTGGTTCAGGGTCTTTGATGAGGTGGCAATCAAGATATCACCTGCTAAGGACCATCTGGTGGCTGGCTTTGGGCTGGAGCATCTGCTTCTTGGTAGCTTATGCACACACCCAGCGGCTGGCACTAGTGTAAGCTATTGGCAGGCAGTCTCTGTTACCTGTCATGGAGGTGTCTCCATGGGGCTGCTGAATGTTTTCAAAGCATGGCAAAGAGCTTCCCCAGAATTAGTGATGTGAGGGAGATCAGAGTAGAAGCTGCTCCTCCCTGCATGACCTGCTCAGAAGTCATGTTCTCTCTTCTGCCATTTCTTTATAGCCCCATTGGTAACCTTACACAGTGTGGCTGGGCTCATCAAGAGAGATAGACCTCGAGAAGTAGGAGTTCTAGGATGCTATCCTCAAAGGTGGCTCTCATGCAGTCTGTCTTGTGGATGACCTCATTGTGCTCCAATCTGCCTCAGTTTATTTCACTATTTAAATGAGCTTCATGACAAGGGCTAAGTTTGTGCACTGTATTAAACTATTGCCCTCTGTGAAATGTTTTTTTTTTTTTTTTTTTATGCAGCTGTCTATTTCAGCATGCCTAGCAAGTGAAGTCCCAACATTCTTAATTTTACTCCACATACTATACATCTTTGTGTTGGGAACTTCAGAGTATGGAGATCTTGTTTTGATAGTAGAGGGTTTAATGTAATATACTCTTTACATGCAACTGAAGGTTATTCTCCAAACATTCAAACTGTCATTAAGCAAAGCATGGCTTTAATGGCATGAAGTTAAATTAACACGTTGTTTGACAACAATAAGATTCACTTGGGACTAAACCCAAAACCTCAAATTTTAATGGGCTGACATCCCAGGGTTGTATACATCTTGTGAGACCAGCATTACCATTTGTGTTGGTCAGAGTTTTGTTATATGCCAGTGGGGTTGAATTCCCACATCTTATTCTCAATTTCTTAAAATTCAAGCCTGAGGCCTAGAAATTTGTGCCCTCTAGTTTCTCATAGCCAGTGTTTCTCCTCCAGGATTTTTATGATGGATATGTAAATCAGCTTGGTTTAAGAATTCAACAATAGATAAGCATAACAATATATATTGTGTATAATACTTACATATATGCATAAAGTTAATACATAGCTATTATTTGCAAATTAAAAATTAGATAAATTCATAAGTAAAATAGTAAAGTAGCATTGTATGCACCTTGCCTGTCTTTAGGCAAAGGACCAATCTTAGCAATGCTTCCTGGAATACTTTAATTTGAGCACGGGTTCTCTCTTAATTCCCCATCACAACTTAAGTTAGGGATGTGAAAGTTACAAATGAAGTCAATATAAATTGAAAGAAACAAAACCAAATATACACTTGAAATATTGACAATTTGCCAGGATTTGGCTCAGTAGCACAAGCACCTTCCTAGTTCAAGGTCCTGAGTTCAACTCCCTGTACAATAAATAATTAAATACATAAATAAATAAATAAAATAATTATTAATCTATTGCATAAAAATTAGTGTTCACCTACATTCAGAATAATTTTGGACGTGACAGTATGGGAATTATCTTATTTTGACTTTTTAACCAACATATTTCAAACTTACTCTATGCATTTTTAAGTCATTTTTTCTGCTTTTTTTCATTACTTTTATTAAGAAGCAAATAGCAATGCGACAGTTTCAAAACCAATTAGTAGGACAGATTCAATAATTGATACATTGCATATTGTTGTCTTCATAGTGGATATTCATAGTTCAAAATACAGACATGGTATCATGTCCAAACACTATTAGTATAAATCTTTCTTGTGATTGAATTAAGAGAAAGTAGCTGAATATCTATCCTAACTATTTTACAAATGAAGGAGCATTTTGTATCTGTACATAAGTCATTACAACATTATTATGAAGAAAACGTGATGACCATTACTGTCATATAGATATGAAGGATATGTTCTCTATGTGTTAAATGCATGAGCAGACACATGAAATGTATGCAGGAAACTCTGAATAGATAGAAAAATGCCTACACTGAAGCATGTACAATATTTGCGTAGTGTGTCCGTGCTCACTGCACACAAACACAATGACCCATTTTACTCAGGTTAATGTTAGGTTTTGCTTCAGGTAATGAGTTTTTGCTGCTTGGCTTTCCAGATGTAAGATGAACTTGAGAAATGATTTTCAAGTTTAGCAAGCATTCCTCTCCTCCTAATCTATATATTTACTGCTTCATCAACTAGACAGGCTGTAAGCTTCATTTCTATCTTTTTCTTTAGACTACCATAATGATGGGGCCAGCATGGCATGTGGTGCTAGGGATCAAACTTTGGGGCCCTGCTCCTCCCTAAGCTTGTTTAAGCAGATGTTTTAGACCACTGAGCTATCTCACCAGCCCCTTTATTTCCATCTTCATTTTGTTGAAGGCATGCAGAAAAGAAGATGTCCACAACTTCTAATATGACCCCAAAAGTGACTGAATATATGTTTTGGGCTGTGTTTTCAGTGATCCCCTTTCTCTCCTATTTTTCATGCATACTTATCCATGTAACAATGTTGAACATACTACCTTTGATCTATACCCCTATGACTGCAAAATATTGTATATATGATAGTTTTGCAAGCTTGTCGTATGCTTGCAACATGTAAATGTGAGGTGGGCCATGTTACATGAGAGTATGAAATAAAGAAAAGAGATAAAACTGGCTATTTTCTTCAGTACAGAAGATTCAAAAATACACATAAGAAGAGCTAACACACCACCCCTTTAATTTTTCTTTGCTCCATATGACAAAATTTGAGCATCTTTCCATTCAGGGTGGAGTTCGAATGTTGAAGATGTGTGTCTGAGATGGCACGGCTCAAGAAAAAGCCAACTGCTTTCCTAGTTCTCCGTCATGGACATGCACTTGAAGCAGTGGTCTCCAGCATTTTTGGAGCCTACCTAAAAGTCAACTTCAATGTTTAAAGAACATTAACAATGCGTGCATTGTGAATTTTACTTATCAAGTGTGTGTATCTCTCTCTGAGCTGCACACTGCATCTGTCAAATGCCCTATGAGACTCACAATTTAAAAGGCAAAATAAAAATACAATCCAAATCGACATTCTGTTATTTTCTTCACAAAACCCAATGTGTCGTTTTGTACTCTCTGTGTGATCTGTGATCTTCCTCTCGTAATGTCCAGGTGCTTCAAATAAGATGTCTATGAAATTCCCAAAGGCAATTTTAACAGCATGCAGCTCTTACCCTATTTATTGACTTCCTAGTTTTACAACATGTATTTACTACTCACAATGTTTCCTTGGTTGATGAAGGCTTCTGTCTGAGAATAGTTCGTTTAGCAAAATGTTGATTCTGCTCACAAATTCCATTTCAGAGGTTGAATAAACTATATCGTCTTCCCCAGAATCATGGACCGGACTGAGGCTGCAAACTGAGGAATCACTGCAGTCCTACACCTACCTTGTGTAGTTCTCAGCAGATAATACTTAAAAAAAAAAAAGCTTCATGAAATTGAAAATATGTATAAAAGGATGAGTAGGATAGGAATGAAAACCTAATTTTCCAATTCCAATGCTCAGTGCCTCTCTTCTAGATTTTATGCCACAACTTTGACTATACAAGAGACACAAGAAATGCTTTCTGTCTCTCTTCCATTCTCTTATTTGAAAGATTGCATTTTAACGGGTCAACTGTTAGATGTTTTGATTCATAAGTGTAGTAGAAATGATATTATTGCCATTTTAGGTTAGTAATGATTTTTTCTGAGCTGCTTGTGGTACCAAGTGTCTTTAGATCTGGCACAGAAGAATTGCTTGAGCCCAAAAGTTCTAGGCCATCCTAGGCAACATACTACAAACCTCTATCACAAAAAAAAATTAAGGAATTTCTCAACTAATTTAAATTTTTATTTCTTCCCGGAAAAGATATGCACTTAATACTTGTCACTGGTGAAATAATTTGGGGAATTTGAGAAGGAAGCAAGTTCTTTCCCTGAATGGAACATTTCTAGTACTTCCTCCTGTTTTATGGTACTTGTTTCTGGTGATATTTCATTCCTGTACCAGTCACCTTTCCTACTACTAGAACAAAATAGCAGATTTCTTCAACTTGCAGGAAGAAAGATCTAGTTAGGTTCACACTTTCTGGCTGTGGTCAGCTGGCTTCACGACACAGGTTAGAGGAGGAGTGTGGTGAAGGACTCAGTGCTCAGCTCTCTGCAGCCACGAAGCAGAGAAGGAACAGGAAGCCAGTGAGGAGGCTGCTATCACACTGGACACCAAGTGATGAGCAGATGCTTCAGAACATTGTGAGGAGAAGGATGAAGGGAAGGAAGAAGAGAAGAAAGAGGAGAGAAGGTGTGTGAACATAGGGTTGTGTCATACGAGATTATTCAGAAATAATAGCCTGCTGTGCAGGCTATTCATTCTGTGTAATCAGAAGTAAGGCAAGGAAGATACCTTGGGACATCGAGAGGCTTTTATTATGGTAAGACATTTGGACTGGATTCTAGAAACATCAAAAAGTGAGTGTAGTAAGCAGTCGGTCTATACTTTAGCTCAATGTTTCTTCAGGAAGTCAGATGAATGGGTGGCATCAATCGGAGTATTATCTGTGCAGTTTCAAAGTAGGAGATGGTGTTGGTATATTTCAGGCCCTGAAGAGATATGAGGAAGAACCATTTAAAGATAAGTCTAGTTGCCTATCAAGACACCATGAAGAGGGGTGAAACCGTTAGCTGAGGCTGGAGCACAGGACAAGAGACCATGATGGGTTGGGTTTGTGGCATCCTGGGATGGGGGTGTTATGGTTGTACAGAGTTCCCAGAAGACAGGCTTTAATTATGTTACTGAAGTTCAGTGATGGTTCCAAAATAATATGCAATCTTAGCACCTTATACTTGAAGTATACTAAGAATTCAGAGGGCTTCCCATCTGGCTCATCTGTACCCCTGTGACTAAGAAATTCACCGTTCTATCACAACCCAAGGCATAGTCACCCACACAGATTTCAATTTCCAAACTGTGACATTCTTTCTGTTTCTGCCCTCTTCACAGGGTACATACTTTGCTTATCAGCCTCTTCCATATACACACCGGTCCCCGGAAACCTTGCCTGCATCTCTTGTGTAGCCTTCAGTCCTTTAGTTTCAGGGTGGGCTTCACCTGCTCCAGGGAAGCTACTCAGACCCCATTTTAACATGGGTGGGAGACTTTCTAATGTTCTCCCCTGTGTTCACCTCTATCCAAGCACTTGTGGAACTATCCTCTCCTTCATTTACCTGTCCATCTCTCTAAGTAACTTTAATCTACCCAGGTGTAAGGATTCCTTTGTTCCCTAACTTGTCTCACTACCTACACTACAAGAACAGGTTAGTGCCTTTAATAGTTACTGAGTGGAACCAGTCTTGTAGGAATTCACTCTAAACAGATAAGAGAGTATTCATATAAATGGTTCCTGTCATTGTAGACTGCAGGACACCAATATGTACAGTAATTGGCAAAAGGAAGAGCTGCATTGTGATGTTCTGTTCTGTCTTCCTCTTCTGTGCGTGGAGTCTTTGCAACAAGGTTGTCCTCCTGTTCGGTGGGATGACCTTTGACTTTAAAATCATGGGTATTAGAAGAGCAGTTCAAGAAGAGGAGAGAAATGGAGCCCAAGACCAGGTCGTCAGAACACAGTTAGGGGGACTTTGATAGTTGCACTTTAGCTTGTGCTTATTTGATGTAAGGTTAGAAGGGAGGATCTTCCCTGTGGGAGTCCAAACATCACAAGCAATGCAGCCCCAAATCTCTTCTCCAAAATTATTAATTTCATTAAAATTGACAAAGTAAACAAGACATACATTTTAAATAGCTTAATAAAATCCAGAATCATTAAAGTATCCTAATGTATTCTAATAACATTAATTTATTCAAATGCACAACTAAAGATAGATACCCCTTGGGGCTAACGCAGTGATGCATGACATTCTTCAGTCTGTTCCCAGGAATAAATGATGCCATATTGTTTTTGAGCCTTAAGTATCAAGCAACACAATAAACCAATTGGTTGCTATAGCAGCATATTCACATACATTTTCATTTCTCTCCTCTACTTTCTGGCAGTTTTCACTCCCTTCCCCTTTTATTTCTATTTTTTGTTATCTGCCCGGCACATCTGTGAAGCCTCAATGAATTTGATAATGTGCCCGTAATGGATACCGGGCATGGCGTTCCTTGAAATCATGGTGCCATGATCTTTTCAGTCACTCTCATAGATCTTTTCTTTAGAAATAATTTCCTGTATGCTCAATATTTAATATTTGGCTGCCCCTGGAGAGGAAATGTATCTGTTCTGTCTAAGAAACACATCCTATCTTCAAACAATAATATCACCTATCATAATCTAGTGCCTACTGCATTTGATATATATGTGAGAAGATGTTGAATAGATTATATTTTTAGAATATTCTTACATTAGCACTTTGGTATTTATCCCATTTCACAGATGAAAAAAGTAAGAATTACAAGATGAATTAGCATAATTTATACAGGCAGGCATGCAACAGTTACTTACTCTGTACTATCTATTAGATACCATGCATTATTTTACTATGTGCTCAAATACACTGAATAACAAAACCATTCCAAGACTTTATCCTAATAAAGTTACACTTTAATGAGGAAAATGGTCACTAATTTAATTGTTTAGTAACTTACAACCAAAATGATTATTCAAAGTCAAGGGGAATAATTCCCTAGCATCACTAGAATTTGAATTTTAGAAGCAATCTTGGAATTCCTTTAAAGTAGTATATTTGGGCACTTGATCAGGTTCCACTTTGCCACTCTTTATGGCGTTCTTTTTATACATCAGGAGAGATTCCCTACCATCTATATGTTTAGGGAAGACTTAGAAAAAAACAATAATTTTGCAGAAATCGTGTGTACGTTGGGAGACAGTCTGAGGAAACAAGGAAGAGAGACCAGTTGTGCACTCTGATCAGAGACTGTGAGTAGCCCGAGGAGGGAGGCTGCTGCCACTGGTGACAGGAGGCTGCCCTTGAAGGCAAAGCTAAGCCCTGTGTAAATGATCATGCGGTCTCGGGCCCAGAGAAATAAATGCACAAATAGCTAGGTAGAATGAAGCTTATTTTTTTGTTTGACTTTCTATCTCATTAGACTTACTCTTTTAATTGAACTGGGCTTCATGGCATGGATGCCCTGTATTATTTGATTTTTTAGCTCCATCAGGGCTTTACTTTAGTTTAGTTTTGAGATTTTGTTTTTAGTACTGAGGATAGAATTCAAGGACTTTCCATTGAGCTACAGCCTCAGACTTCTTTTTAATGTTTTAAGACAGGGTCTTGCTAAATTATCAAACTACCCAAGGTGGACTTCGGATTTTGTTCTCCCTGCCTCAGCCATGCAGATGCTGGGATTCCAGGCCTGGCCAGCTGCATTGTTGCTATTGCTTCATTAAATCTATTTTCCTAAAGCACCCATAATTTCTGACTTGTCTTTTATAACTTAAATACAATGTTCAGGATTTTTCGTGCAGATTTGTATGTGAACTATTCTTATGAGAATATACAAACAGAGGACATGGATCTGATGGTTGAATGGTAAAAAATAAGTTCATTCTTTCTAAACATCTGTTTTCTCACCTCTATAATGGGACTAATGACACCTATCTTTTAGGCTCACTGTGAAGATTGTGTGTTAATGTGTTCATGCACACATTTGAAAATGCTTGTATGATTTCCCATTGTCAGATTCTCATCCTCGAACACCAAATGTTTTTGTGTGCAAGACTAAAATCTTTTCACATTGGCTTACTTACATCATAAATGTATTGAGAACAACTAACATATTCCACTTGTATGAAGTATTCTTCTGACTCAGTCAGAAATAGTAGAAACATCATCATGGTGCAGAAGTCATGTTTATTGTTATTCCTAATCTGGGGTGACAGATACTGAACAATAATCCCAAACTGTGGAGTGAGTGAGGCTCGATGAATATATAAAATGAATAGACACAGTGGCAGCTGCTGCGTTTATTTGTGCAGTCTCGGCATTGGGTGCTGGTTGCTGAGAGGTCAGGTTTTCTATGGTGAGGCAAGTACAGGGCCCTGTCTTCATCCCACACAGCCGGAGCCTGATGGAGGTTGCAAGTGAGAACTTTGTAAACACTTCATCAGTCAGAAATTTCAGTAACCCTCTCTATTAACATGCCTTCCATGTGCCCCTTCTGACTGACACTGGAAAATATGGGGGTCTGTTCTAATTCAGAACTGGTTAGTGGGTCGGGCTGTGTCACTTACAAGCTGGCAGCATCAGCTGGCAAAGCAAATAGCAGGCAGTTCACAGATTTATGAGACGTTGGCAAAAGGCAGAAGGAAGAAAAGTGAAAGTATGGTTCTGGAGGAGGGGAAAACTGCTATTGGCCTTGGAAAAGGGAAGACAGCAAGCTCTACAATAACAGAAGCACCTTAACCCCACACAACAATGGATGACCGTGGGTTTCCAAGGAAGCCCCTGAAGCTGATGATCCACTGCTAAAGAAAGCCGGGCCGTATTCAACTTATAGCTCCACAGAGTTTCATTCTCTTTCTTTGGAGTGAGCAGCTATGTGACATCATTTGGGCTCTAATCTTAGCCAATACCAGAATGGCTGTCTTTATCAAAAATATCGGTACAGTTTACCACCCAGGATTAAATCTGTGTAAAAGAAAAAGTCACCATCTAAAGAACCCTCTCACTATTTGTTTATAAGCACATGAACACAGCATAACTAGAACTTCAAGGTGCACCTCAAATTTCTACATACAGTAACTAAGGGGCGGTATGCTCACCACTTGTACAAACCTATTTACCTGCCTGATTTTCTTTCCCCCTGGAATTTGACCTTCCCAAGGGCAGAGGCCAAGCAGCGCTCAGCCTCTTCCTTAATTGCCCAGCAAAGTGCTCAGCTTTGCAATAATTTAGAGACTATTGTCATTATAGATCTGAATATTTAAGAAAGCTCCCAAGTCCACATTCTTGCAAGGAAGCCACTCCTTCCCAGACATCACCGTCCCTCAGAGCTTCTCCAGAGCTCCTCCCTGCAATTTACCAGGTGAACACAAGTGCTACAGGGGATGGAAGAGACATCATTTCTAAGTCGTCCATCCGGAAGGAAGTAAGCTTTAGACTCCTCTGGTAATTAAGAGCTGTAGCTCGTCTTGAAACAAGGAAAACCCCCAGGGAAGATACTTTTCTTTTTATTAGCCACGATCTCCCGCCTGGCTGAGCCTAACGGCAGGGCTGGAGCGCTCAGGCCGCGTTCCCATCAGGACGCACACAGGATGCTGGCCAGAGGCCAGAAGTGGCCCTGTGAGCGCGGGCAGCCGGAACACGGCATGACTCAGCAAGATCTGCGGCTTTGCCTGCAGAGGCGTGACAGGGCGGGCGGGGCAGGAAGAAGCCATAAATAAGGACCGGGAGGGGGGCTGGGGTGGGAGCGGTGGTGCCCCGGAGCGCTGCGCAGCCTCCCTGCCGCATCTCTCCGGAGGCCAGGCAGGTGAAGATCCTGCTTCATTTCTCCTCAATTATTTAGCAGCAAAACAATCCCGGTTGATAGTAGGGATTCAGCTGACTGGGGAGTTGCTGAGCCCCGAAGAGAACGTGCCTGTGACACACGCCCGCAAACTGATTTGAGTCCAGAAGCTGAAACCCGCAGAGTAATGACTCTGCGGCTTTTATAGCCCGCATCGAACAATTGGCTAAGAATGAACTTATTAATGGGGTGCATAAAAACACGCAGTACTCACGTCAAGAATTTAGTGTAAATATTGATAGGCTGGAAATGTGAAACAGGAGTAAAAGGTGCCCCGTGAGTGACATTTGATGACGTTTTGTGTCAGAGTCAGGGATCATTTGATTTATTGCTCAAGTTGAATTTTGTTCAGTGTCTATTCAATTCAAAGTTTTGCAAATCTGAGTAAAGTCTGTATTTTGAAGAAGTAAAATTCACTTCTACATGAAATGTAAATAATTAAACGTGAGGATTTATCTTAATCTGCATTAAACTACAGCATATTTTAATTGGGTGCAAGCCAAACAGCACAATGGGAAGGAGTTTGACTTAAACCCTTAGAGGTTGACATTTATTTGTGTCTGTCATTAAAGACATATTTAGTGCCAATGCAAACACAGAGAGAAGAAAATGACAATGCCATTTGGACCATGAGTGTATTCATCTCCTAGTGTGACCAGGCCATGGATTTGTTAGCAGAAGTCACGGCTTGTTGCCTCTCTCATTATGGAACAATTCTTACTTAGACAAAAATTTTCTTAAAGGGCCAAGTGAAGGGAACTTCATAAAGTTGGTGTTAAGGGAACATCTGGACTCCAGTGACTTGGGTATTCCTTTTTATGTGCCTGGGACATACGTGCAAGAGACAGATGACTCACGTATCACGCAGAACGTGTGTTTGTGTGGCTTTGTGATTTTAGGAGCCTAAAGCAAATCAATTTATTTGGCTTGCAGGCATGAGAACCACTAGAGGGAGCAATGAGGAAACAGCAGAGAAGATAGAGTAAGAAGGAAGAGAAAAGAAGAAAGAGAAGAGGAGGAAGAGAAAGAGAATAGGGAAGAAAAATGAAGGAGAATATAACTGCACTATTGTCATGCAATAGTCTAAAATCAGTATGGTCAAACTGTCCCAGGGTTACCATGACACTAAGATAAACATGAAGCTCGTGTTCCCAGCTCTTATTCACATAGGGTTTATTTGTTTTCCAGGCTCTTCAATGGCCAGCAAGGGATCGTTATTCAGAATTTTAGCACAAGATCCATCCTCACTGTTACCAACGTGACACAGGAGCACTTCGGCAACTACACGTGTGTGGCCGCTAACAAGCTGGGCGTGGCCAACGCGAGCCTGCCTCTCAGTCGTAAGTAACGCGGGGCTGCCAGGGCCCTCCTCCTGGCCCCTACGCACCTACCAAACAGCCAAGGGCGTAGTAGGCTCTCGGTGGAACTCAGCCTCCCGTGACACAGTCCTCACACAGAGGAAAAACTTTCCCAAGTAACATAGGTGTTTGAGAATTTTGAATCCCTCCTGATGCCTACATGATGTACAATACTATCACTGAGCTGAGGAAAGGGAAAAGTCCATGCATCACAGGACTAACTGAAATATATCTTCCAACTGAGGATTCAATGTGCTTTGTATTTTGAGTTTTTAAAAGTGTGTTATATTATCTTGAACCATAGATGAATTATGGTTTAAATTCACTCTTCATCAGTTTTCATTAGTCCTTTCTCTTGGAATAAGCAGAACTTCTAATAGCATTAATAAAATTAAATAACAAGTAAATAATTATGGACAAAATATTTTATCCATGTAGATAATATTTTTACTCAAACAGTATTTTGAAATATAATGCAAAATTTTAATGAAATAAATGCGCTATCATTAATATATCATAGTTCTTGTGGATAAGAAATGAATAGAGAAAAGAAAATACAAGGTCAGGAGTTGAAAGGAGAGAAACCTTTATTAATGTTATCCCTTCAATTAATTATAGTGATGATTACAAGCTGAGTAACTGGTAAGCTGCTACAGCTGATGGTATTTCTAACGTTCAAATCTGAATGTCTCTTTAAATGCTCAAAACACCAAAAACACTGCATTGTCTCTCAAGTTCACAAAATGATTTGAGTCAGCTGTTTTTGTGGTCAGCATCTTTCTACATAATATTCGGATGTCTTCATCCTATGATAGCATATTATCCGTGAGAGATCAAACATTGTGTACATTGTCCCAGATATGATCATATGCATTTTTCAGAAAGGAAGATGAAATATCTGATGGGGTATACCTAAAATATATTGTTATGGGCTGGGGAGTTAGCTCTACGCACCTACTTGGCAAGCACAATGACCCAGGTTCCATCCTTGGTGCAGCATACCATACCAGCCCTGGAACCCAGGGTGGGTGGTGCTGGCCGCAGAAACCAGGAGTGGTGGTGCATGCCTGTAATCTCAGCACTTGGGAGGCTGAGACAGGAGGATCACTATGAGTCTGAACTGTGTAGCGAGACTCTGTACCAAATAAATAAATAAATATTTTAAAATTAACAATTATATAGTATAAAAGTTTCACTATTTATGAACTTTAAATTACCATAACTTAACAACTTCTGATGTTTAATAAAATGTACCAGTTAACAACACATCTTTTTTGTCTTACTATTTCTTCGTATTTATATTTGAAAGAAAACCATTGCTTGCCATGCTATAGTTGTACTGTAATAACCTTAAGTTTCTTTCATGATGGTGATTATTTAGTATAATTATGAATAGCATAAATCACAGGCATTGTTATAGAATAGAATGTATTCTAACAATGCAAATGTTGAGAGTTCTTTCGAATATTACTTATACTTAAATGGTTTAAATAATGCAAAGCAGTAAAAGAATGAGTGAATTTAAGAAACAAAGTAAAAATTATTAAAGCTTAAAGCCATATTAACGTTTTACTGATAGACTTTTAAAATTATATCCTTTAAAAAACGAACTATTAACAAATGTGACAAATTAGGAACAAGTGTCAGTTATTAAATATATTTTATCATTTCTGAACAATCAAGAAATAATGTATTGATGAAAAGACTCTTGAATATGGTTGGACTTTCATTATCTCCACCACTGATTTTCTGAATTTTCAGGTACTAGTGAATACTAGCACAATTATTTAAATTTGTTCCTGAAGACAAATATGAAAATTTGCTCTCTAATTTTGGTTAAGTATCTATTTATGCAGAACTCTAGCTTGACAGGCAAATACTCTACCACTAAGATGTATTCCCAGTTCTTTCAACTGTTTTTATGTATTTTTTTCATCAAATCATTGGTTTTTTGAGAAGACAGGTCAATGACTGATAAACTATTTTATCTCTCACATCACCAACCACAGTGCCTACCATTAAGTAGGTAAACAAATAAATATTTATTTAATAAATGAGTTAAACACTCAGAAGTGAAAAAATGGATTAATGAGTAAATGAATGATAGTGTTCTGTTTTAGCTGTTGCATTTACATTCCCTGAGATATACAACAGTGTCACTGTAATTACAAATACTGTTTATTGTAGACTGGGTCAGACTTTATTATAATTAATTTATATAGATTTTTTTTCATTTCATTCTTCCACAGTTCAGGCAATGGTTCTATAATACTCCTCTGAGAGAAGAAATTTAAAGAAATAATGTAAATATAGCCCAAGTAGAATAGCAAATGATGAAGGAAAAATTTGTA
The DNA here is from genome assembly GCA_004027165.1 of Ctenomys sociabilis. Lineage (NCBI taxonomy): Eukaryota > Metazoa > Chordata > Mammalia > Rodentia > Ctenomyidae > Ctenomys > Ctenomys sociabilis. The sequence continues at coordinate 25,032 of PVKA01010586.1, forward strand.
CCCTGACAATCTGGCTTCAGAGTCGAAGCTTTCAGTTCATACAATTGGTTGCTTATCTTTCTGAACATAAAATAATTGCATTGACCTGACTGAGAGGCCTCAGTCATAGGATCTTGGCCTAGTTTGGTGAAGTCTTGAATTCAGCCTGCAACAATCCAAACCACAAACCAAAACAAGCAAGCAAAATCCACAAACTGGGAAACAGTTTGTATTATTTGCAACAGAGGCAAATTTGGGCATATAGCATAATTGTGCTTCTGGTGGGTTTTACCACTTCAGCAATCTGGTTCTACTCTTTAAGGAATTCTATCTTTAAAACAAATGTCCAGCCGGGCGTGGTGGCACAGGCCTGTAATCCCAGAACTTGGGAGGCTGAGGCAGAAGGATTGTTATGAGCTCGAGACCAGCGTGAGCTACAAAGTGAGCTACGGCCATCCTGAGCTGCATAGTGAGACCCTGTCTTAAAAAGATTTAAAAAAAAAAAAATTGTCCATCTCTTTCCCCTATACCTGCACAGCCATATCTTCAAAATTTCAGGAGGGAAATATGCTCAACCTTTAAAAATGATCCAAAACTAAAACTCAAGCCTAAGTTGTGACTTGCTAATTAGTTTGTTAAATTGTTAATGATCAGCTCTTTTTATAGAGAGAAAAGTATATATTTCTTAATTACATATCTCCTGTGTATGAGAAGACAGGATATACTTCCTGTACACTGTGATAGTAGATGATTTTAATAAATTTTTATGCTTTTGTGATTTGCATACTTGGATAATTAATACATTTAAGATAGAGTGATTGGAAATGTTGATTCCCTGGTACAGAGCTAATCAATAGCACACAGACAAATAGTGATGATAGCCTTTCAACTGAGATCCAGTCCCTAGGAATCAGCTATGTATTCATATTGTTTATTATAACCCTGAGACAATCACAAACATATTACAACCTTCTTCTGGTTTGCAGGAACTCACATTTTCCAGATCACCAAAAAGGATAAGAGGCAAGCCAGAGTTCAGAACTTTGACATAACTAGGCTATCAAAAAGACAGGGTGGCATTTCAGAGTGTGTGAATGTGTTTGTATGCCTGCAAGTGAGACAATTACGCATACTTCAGAAAGGCAGCCAGGCAGGTCTTGGTTTGAATCTCGTACATCACACCTCACTGTGTGACACTGTGGAACTTACATAAATTCCAAATCCTCAGTTGACTCATTTGTTAAGCAAGGATACCAGTGTTTCCCACCTCTAGAACAGGAACTCATTGGTGTAGTGCTCCTAATACAACAGCTGCTCCATCTGCACTAAAGTGAGCATCCAATAAATGGATGTGAGCCATTGTTGCTGTGCTATCCCACCCCCAAGAGCACTCAATCAGTCCACTCCAATTAACCCATTTATCTCAAAACTTGAAAATTTTTTAATTTTTGCATGAATTAATATATTACATAAAAAAATTCAAGGAACAAGAATTTGAAAAGAAGGTTTGTACTGTGGTCCCTCATTTTGTACAGTTTAAAAAATGAAACTCTAGGCATAAAACAATTAAGTGCATGCAGCTGACTTTATGGGATGACCACCTGCCCACCATGCTACAGAGAGCTTAATGGGAAAGGGTACCCCGTGAGCCAAGGAGAAAGGCAACACAGACATGAAGTAATATTGCAGAACTAGTTCATAGGGGAACACCATCCTTTCTTGGTAATTTAATCAGACTTTAGGGCATCAATTCCAGATTAAATCTGGTGCCTCTTGTGCAGTAATGCAGACACCTTGGAAATTCAGAGGAAAGGAAAAATCAGCACTGTGGTTCTATTTTTAGTAGTGGTGCACTAAATAGCAGCATTTGTCAATATATATATATATATATATATATATATATATATATATATATGTATGTATTGCTTGTCTACAATGTATTAAGACTGACTTATTGTTGGAGAGAAGAGGATTCGGGGAACCAACATCTAGGGGTTCTCTGACACATGAGAGGAAACTGATAAGTATGTAGTCAAAAGGCTTATCAAGGTCTGAGCAATGGCTCTCAGTCCATTCTCAATGGCCAGGAAAGGACTTTCTTCTGAGGTAACTCCTATTATTCTTTGAATGATAACTAAAGTACAAATTGAAACACCATCATAGCCATCATCTTCTCATTTTCAGAGACCAAACTTTGCAGTTCACTCAGCAACAATCATAAGCTCTATGTATAGTAGTGCAAGTGAGACAATGCTGGCCAGTTCAATCTCAGTGACTTTAGTCAAGCTATCTAAGAGGTGTCTCTTTAACAATAAAACTAAGAGCATAATGGGTTGTTCCTGGCTGTAAAAGTAAAAAATGACACAGAGAGAGAGAGACAGACAGACAGACAGAGGCAGAGAGATGCAGAGACAGAGACACAGAAACAGACAAACAGATACAGACACAGACACAAACAGAAACAGAAATAGACAAACAGAACGAGATAGACAGAGTCATAGACACACAGAAAAACACAGAGACAGAGAGAACACAGAGAGACAGAGACAGAGAGACAAAGGAACTACTGTGAAACTGCTCATATAAAGACAATCTGATGCATTTAAAGATACTAAGTTTCACACAGAATGAAAAACAGGAAGAAGAAATATACTGAGATGTAAGACTAGGCAGGTTGGAAGTGATTAGAACAAGAAGGTTTAAAAATGAGTTCAGAATTTATCCTGGATTTATAATTCATGAAAGGTTGTAATAAAGGTGTGATATGAACAGCTTTGGTGGCAGAAAGTCAATCCCAATCAATGTGGGTGCCAAACTGATACTGAACTTTAAATGATAAGGATGAAACAAAATCATTTCACAAAGCACTAGCAGAGTCAGGAGAGAAGAGCTAAGGATCAAATCTGAGGGAATAGAAAGGGAGCTGTAGGAGTCTAGACCACTCCTAATATTTAGGGTTGGTGACATTAACCAGAAGGAGAACACTAAAAATGATTGAACACTCGGGAGGAGCTAGCAATCTAAAGGAAAGCATGCGTTCATGTTTAGACATTTTCAGTTTGAGTCTCTGGCTAGGGGATGTCTGGTTACTGAGTCCACACTATAAGTATGCATCTGGAAGTTAAGGGAACGGGGGTAGTTATTTCATTGATGAGAGTAGATAAGATTTCTCCTAAAAATAAGAACAGTGAAAGATGAGGAGAACCAGAAATCAGCATCAAAAATGAGCAAAGGGACCAGCAGTGTCCTGCTACATCAGGAAGGCTGAAAGCCATCTGTCTTAGTTACTTTTATCTTGTTACCTGGACACCACACCTGCACCCAAGGCTAAAAGATGAAGTATATTTAGCTCACAGTTTGTGGAGGCTTCAGGCCATACTCAGCTGGTTCCACGGCAGAGTGGCACATAGCAGAGGGCACCAGTTCATGCTGGTGGAGAACTGGAAAGAGCAAGCACAAAGGAGGAACAAGAGAGGAGACTTTTTGTGCCTCATATTACAGGGAGGCTGCCAACCCCAGGGCAGGTGCAGCACTCACACCCATAATCCCAGCATTGGGCCATGAGTGAATCACAAACTCTAGAAGTCTGCCTGCACGACTGCATGAGGGGGACATTTAGACACAAGCTGCAACCCCACTCTATTTTTGATAACTAGGCAGTTGTTGATGGCAGAAACAACCATGATCCTTGCCAGAGCAAGTTCATGTAAAACTAGGAGTAGAAGTCAGGCATCTACAGATTACTGTTAAATAAATAGCTGAGTAAGTAGACAGAAGAGAACCAATTACTTTGTGTAGAAATAAGGCTGGAAATGGAAGGGGCCAAAGCTAATGTGAAGCTGCCCTTGGGCTTCTGTTCTGATTTGTGGACTGAATGGCTACGTAGTTGCATCCAACTTCCTGTGTTGAAGTCACAGCATCCTAGGCTTTGGTGAATTACAGTTACCAAGATTCTTCATTTTGCCTCTTTCTTGCACCTTTTTTGGATTCATGACTAATAAGCAAGGACTTCCGACATGAAGGAAGCTTAACACCCTTTCTCTGCAGACTTTAAGTGGAGTTGTAAGGAGGATATTTTGAAGTAGAGATTGTAGCCATTAATCTCCTCAATAGGGCTACTTTAAATTTCTTCAGGTAAAAAGTATAAATTCTTTAGAAAGGTGCGAAGTTTTTAACACAGACAGTATAAAAAGGCTAGTACATATGCCACCAGGATTTTGCGACTTGATTGTGTGTCCAAACACTTCTGAAAGGTATCTACATTTTTAAAAAGAAGAATATTAGAAATAAAAAATGAAAGATTCTTTTGCCTAACAATGTAGAACAGCCCTGGGGGGAAGAAGTATGTTCACCAACTTCATAATGCATGACCAGGTGCCAGCTCTTTGTAGGAAAATTCCTTATTAAGTAAAAGTTTAAGAGTAAGAATTATGTATTTTAATGTTACTTTTTACCTATGTATTTTACTTCTTGAACATGAGCAATGGAGTGGACAGTTTTTCTGTGTTTGTTTCTTTAAGAATGTGAAATGGTCCCATCCTGCCATCTATGGGCTCAGTTCATCTAATTTACATCATTACTTAAAAAAGAATATAGGGGCCAGTAAAATGTAGCTCTTCCCTTAAGTGAAACACAGTGTATGGTGTACACTTCGGTTCTCACTCTTCCAAAAGGACATTTCAGTCTTGGATTAAAGATTCACTCCCTAAAAGAAAGCAAGAAAACAGAATTAAGAAGGAAGCAAAGTATTTAAAGTTTACAGTTTTACTTAAAAACAATCTTCTTTTAAGACCTAGAATGAAAATATGTCAGACAAACTTAGCCTCAACAATGCCAAAGAGGTTGAACTTATAGCTTCTCAATAAAGAAGTAATACTATAGTGATAGTAGTCCTAGGATACCTGAACCTCAAAATTAAAGGTTTTCATAAAGTATGATTGCTACACATTTGCCATAACATTGGTCCTGAGAATGCTATGAGGAACAAAATATTCATCTTAAAATATTACACTTGGAGCCTTCAAAGGACTCACCAAAAGTTTGTCTCTCTCTGCTTTGTGTAGCCTGTGAAGACAATGATAAAGCTCTAATTCAAAATGCTAGTATAATCAGTAAATGTAACTGTCATATGCTATTCTTAGCCTAAATAATTTGATGGATGCTCAATTTAAAAAAATAACTTAGTAGCTGATATCCAAAAAGGAGACAACAGAGACAGGAGGAAGTGGGTTACTATGGCAGCCTTTTTCTTTTTAGGTTTGACTGAGGCAAATCTGTTAGCTTTTGTCAGACTTGTTGACTTTGGATTCAGTTGTCCTCTTGCCAGTAATATTTCAACTCCTTATCTTCTTCAGATGTTTCCAAATGCTAGCAAATTACTTCATGGATGCTTTCTTTCATCTGTTATATACCACGAGTCAGTGCGAAGGTCATGGCACAAATTTAAAACACGAATATTTTCACAGAACTGATCCCCCTTTTTACAACTTTAAAGAGCAAGGTTTCCATTTTGGCTGAAAGAGACAGTAATAAATTTAGACACAGTAATTATTGAGGACAGAGTGCTACGTGAACCAACTTGTTTTACCCTCACAGCTGTGAGATGTTTATAGAAGTCTTTCCTGGATATTTTCATAATAAATATTTAATGAAAATTAGGCTTGCAGCTGTAGGTAGATTTTAATATTGCTATAGACGTCTATTAAATGGCACTGTATCAAAAAGCACACTTACAGATGTGTAATTACCACACAAACAGTGGCTGTGTACACATTTGCTGAGGAGGAGTATAGTGGTACCTTGGTCCTAAACACCTCTGTTTGCAAACAGTTTGGTGCAAGAGATAATTTTTTTCTTCCTTCTATTGGCAAATTCCACGTCAGGTGACACAAAACCAGGGTCATCTTCTTCATGCAGACATAAACATAACCATCCCCCAACATCCAAAAAATCCCTGAAACAAATGAAGCTCATAAACCACTGTATAAGCAAGAGAGTTTTTCTCTTCTACCATCTTAAATTAAAAATCCATGTGTAGGCTCAAGAAGACAGTTACAAAGTGGTTATTCTGTGCCTCACAAGAGAAGGAATTCAGAGCATGTTGGAACAGTTGGATTGCATGGGCATGGGGGACCTGAGATCACCAAAGTGTATTAGCTGAAAGCCAAATACTGCTTCTGTCAGAGGTTTAGTTATCCACATGAACCAAGAGAATTTCAGAGCTATAGCGTGACTTACATTGCTCAGGCAATTTTTCTTCCAACATTTTTAAGTAATGTAATCTTTTCTCTCTCAAAAATTAAAGTTCATGAAGATCCTCACTGCCCAATCAAGCTATGCTTTGAGAATGGTATTGTGGGGCAGTTCATCACGATAGCCTCCTGCATGTCTACAAACACATATTTGTATGTATCTATTTCAAGGGTTAGTGAGATAGCTAAGCAGACTAAGTGCCTGCTTAGGCAAGTGTGGGGACTAGTGTTTAGTCTCCAGCAATACATGCCATGCCAGCCCCACAACCAGGCACACTGAGCCCGCCATTGAGACTGGGTGTGGTGGCACCTGCCTGTAATCCCAGCATTGGGGAGGCTGAAAACAGGAGGATCACTGTGAGTCTGAGCTGCACAATGAGACTCTGCTCCAAATACATAACAAGAAAGAAAGAAAGAAAGAAAGAAAGAAAGAAAGAAAGAAAGAAAGAAAGAAAGAAAGAAAGAAAGAAAAAAAGAAAGAAAGAAAGAAGAAAGAAAGAAAGACCTATTTCACCTAGAGCCATGATAGACAAACAATGAGATTATGAATTGCACACAAACAAATAGAAATTGAATGAAGTGACCAAGAGGCAGTAAACGTGAGATGCCTGAGGCTGTTGGCAGGGTGGCACAGTTTACTGTTTTCCATTAAACTAGGTTTTTGTAAGTATAAGGAAAGCATTTTAAAATAATAAACATAATTTCATATATACATGAACCAGCAGCATAAAATACTGATTAATTTCCCATCTCTGGAACAAAATATTCAATACCTCATTTGAAAGGAGAAGTCTGTTGGGGCTTATGGCTTCAGAAGGTACAGTTCATTTTTGGTGGCGCAGAAAGAGCAATGCAGAAGATCGTGATGGAGGAAAACTGCACATACCCTGGAGGCCAAAAGAAAGTGCGAGAGAAGAGGAGCCATGGACAGGAATTGACCCTGTAGTTCATGCCTCCGGTGGCACTGGCTTCTAACTAGTAATAGCACATACAGCTACAAGTTGATCAAAGGATTAGTCCACTTGGTAGAGTTTCCCTAGGATCCAGTCACCTTCCAAAAGACCCACCTTTGAACACATGAGACTTTAGGTGGCTGTATTAGATCTCAGCCACAACACGATCACTTGCTATCTTTATCAACTATCATGAAATGTACATAATTATTCGTGGGACACATATGACACATACACTAGGTTTGAATATGTCAGTGTCACTACAAATGCTTGAATAATTCTTGTGTTATGCTGTCACTATAGCTCTAATGTCTCCAGCTACGGAAATTTTTCACTTCCATTATAAAACTATGGGACCACTGACACAACATTAAATAAAATTTTATTGTGCTGTCTATGGCTGTACAGCATGGGTGAAATTCAGGTTAGTTTGGTTTATTTGAAGATCAGTCTCTAAATTTCCTGTTTTTCCTTTCCTGTCATACAGCACAGTGACAATGAAAACTCTCAAAATGTCACAAAGTTCCATGGAATTAGATGTGAACATTTCTGATCTATAAGAATTATGTCACTTGGTAGATGAAGAAACTGAATCCTCAAGAGTGAGTCAGAGCCTGAAGTCACACTCAAGTGCCATGGCTATAATTTAATTTTCTTTTCTGCTCTAGTCACCTTCCTTCTTGCTGAGACAAAATAGCACATACCCACACCTTAAATGAGGACAGTTTTGCGTTGACTCTTATTTTGAATCTGTGTTAAGATGGCACCAAGGCAAGAAGGGGTGGTGGAAGAGTGAAGGAGAGTGTGGCTTCAGGCGGTCAGGAAACAGGTGGACCGAGGAAACAAAAGAGGTACACCATTCTGGGTCACACACTCAGTGACCTGCCTCTGGGAACCAGTCTCAGGCTCTGAACAGCAAGTTGGTTATATGATTCCCGTGACTCAGTCCCTTCTGAGAGCCTGCCAGGAATGCATGAGACTTTAGAGGGACAATTTTGATCCAAACCACCACATCTGCCCTATTTCCAACCCTTTTTGCCCTCTGCAGGATGAAAAGCTTTAGTCAAGCCCATTCACTTGATTTTTTTTTTACTTTTTTAAAAATTTTATTTGATTTTATTGAGAGACAAATATCAGTGAGACAGTTTCAAAGCTGGTTAATAGGTCAACTTCAATAATTAACACTTTTTACATTGTTCTCTTCGTAGTGGTTATCCATAGTACAAGAAGCAGAGTCTCCTGTCCAAACACTATTAGTACAAATCTTTCTTCTCATAGAATTAAGTGAAGGTAGCTGCATATCTATCTCATGCAGAAGAATTCCGGGCAGCTTTCTCCATCTCAATCTTTGAAACATAGCTCACTTTTATCATAAAGAACCACCTATTTGTAAAGACAACCTGTGAAGATTAAACTATATAGGGCGCACAAATGACCCTAGCATTGTACAAGTGCTCACCAAATGTCATGTTCCTTTTTTTGGATGGCAAACAACAAATAAGTTCAGATCTATGTAACCCAAGTAGCTTTGTAACTTCATCTCACTGGAGATCCAAATATACAAAACTGGTTCTCTGACAAATTTCTTCATGCCTCTATGTATGGCAGTATACTGTTGTCCTTTTTATTAGAATTATTAATTAAATCAGCTATGCACACAAGCCTTCCCTTGTAATGAATGGGGGAAAAAATGCGCAGGTTGATGGAGAGGATTGTACAAGATTAATTACTCTACTGCTGTGTTTATCTTAGGTTAAGAGGCAACTTGGCAGCTGCATTGCCTGGTAACTAGAACTGCATATGTGTCCCCAAAGGTGAAAGAGGGTCAGTAAATGCCAAAGGGAGAGAAGGACTTTGGTATTTGCTCTTGTCAGTGAAAAGCTGCAAGCTTTTGGGAATTGGATAGCAAAATGATACAGAAAAATCAACTTTAACCATAACATTTTATCAACAGTCTTCGCCTAGGAATCAGACAATTTAGGCCTGACTTTCACCTGCAGAATACTTTAGCCTTTGACTCTCTGGCCTCAGATTATTCATCTATAAAATGACTAGAGTAACTAATCTCCAAATACCCTTTAGCTCAAAAGCTGTAAGCACATAAAACAATTATAAATGTTAAGTAGTCAGTTGTGAGTGTATGTATATGTGTGTTCTATGCATTGATGTCATTGAATTCGGCTTAACAATGCCTGCAAGCAGGCTCAGAGACTGGAGTTCAATCCCAGGGGCCTACTGTGCCAGCCCTGCCCCAGGGACATAGTGGGGTGGTGATTGATACAGGGCCTGGTGGTGCTCACCTGTAGTCCCAGCTCTTAGGGGGCTGTAAACAGCTGGATCACTATGAGTCTACTCAAGGAGTGAGACCCTAAACACCTTGTACATCCTTCCCTAAAATAGAAAAAAAAAAAAAATTCAGCGTAATGTTATTTTTTATTGACAGAAAAAGATGCATTTGATTTTGTGGTGAGTTTCCATAAAGTTTAACACCGAAACAGCGCTGCCCTGATCATTTGGTCATCTCCGCAAAGAAGTTTGCTCCTCAGGGGAAATCTTCTTATGTTCACAGTTTCAATTCTGTTGAGCAGCAGCCTTTGCAAAGGTATTGAATTGGATCATCTCGCTTGATATTTTGTATCACACAAGTTCAGTCCTATAATCAATTACACCAATGTGTGACTCTGTTCATGTCAGGCTTGTGGCTATTAGAGCTTTTCAAAATGAAAATTTGCCAACATTTCTTGCTATAGGGAACTGTCTTAGTAGACCGCTTGTTGAATAGCACCCTTCCTTTCCTAATGTTTTATCTGAGACTTTCTAGGAGCTTCATTAAGAGATCTGTCATTTCTGAGAAGTGTCTTTGGCCATATTTACCCCTCATGCACTGCTTTCCCCACAGCCCTGCTAAGATTTGAAGCCTAAGTTAATGATCTGAGCACATGACAATGTGGCAAAATTCTAAGGCACTCCTCCACCTCCTTTTCTGTGCTTTGATTCTTTTTATGAAAAGTGGGAATGTGCTCCTAATAAGAGACCCAGTGATATGTGTGAACAAAATCCTTATTATGAAGTGCTGAATGTCACTATTATCAAGCTTCTCATTTCTCTTTAGTCAGTTTAAAGCATAATTAATAGTGTTCCACCCAAGGAAAGAGCCAAATACAATGGGTTCTTTTTTGCCATTTTGATGTTTCAGATAAAGGCAAAAAGGGAGGAATTAACTGCTCAAGCATCAATATTTGGATGAGCCACATCTTCTCTAAAGCGCTGCAAGATCAGTCTCAGTACCCATAAGGCTCCCGAGGGAGGGCCTGACATGGCCAGGCCTCAGTGAATGTGTCTGCTCAGCACGGTCGGGACTTCCCCACTTACACGTATGACACAGCTAGGATTGCTCTACAGAGACACAAATTAGCTACCCGCCCAGTATAGAATAAAGTAAGATTTGAATAAATCAAACATGACTTGCTTGTGTGGAAATCTTATTTCACCTATGCTATGACCAGATATTTATAATCTGTTGGATTTTTTCCAATTTTGAAATTTAAAAAAAGACCTTGCTTTCAACAGTTTTAAGGCAAAGAAGCAGCTTTTCTTTCCTAGCTTTTAAATGTGGTTTTACATAGTTACATACTCATTACTTCCTGTCTTTGATTTTTTTTAAAAAAGCAATCTAATTAGTGTACATGAAGAACTGCCTAATTAGTGAGGCAGATCATAATATTTGTCAAAGAACCATTTGGGTCACTACTGAGTCCACTTAAAAGAATCACACATTTTCTAAAATGCTTCATAAGACACCATGTGGCAACATATATTCCTGAAACTGACAGGGCTCCAATACATCTTCTTCTTCTTTTTTATTTTTTTTAATATATACGTTTTTTTTTTTATTTTTTTATTTTATTGAACTACAAATGTCAGTCAGACAGTTTCAAGACACCTTAACAATACAGATTCGATAAATTAATACATTGCAAACTGTTTTGCTAACGTTTTGATATTGTACAAGGTGCATACATGATATTATATTTGCAGATATTATTTTAGCAGATATCTCTTATCAGTGAATTAAGAGTGTAGCTGCTTGCTTATCTTATTTTTTATACCTGAATTATATCAAAAATTCAATTATTATTTTCCTAGTGGATGACTGTAGTACTAGAAGCCTACGTAATATCCTGTCCAACCACCATTAGTGCAGATCTTGCCTCTCATAGAATTATGTAGAAGCACAGTGTTATCTATCCCAACTGTACTGTCTATACACACACATCATGATTTTTTCTTTCTACACCCCTTCCTTTGTCTACACCTGTCAAAGGTGGGCACTCCATTGTCATTCAATTAACTTAGGTGCTTAACCTTGACACCACAATCCAACACAGTCCAGAATTCCACAACAATAGTGAGTTATTCAAAGAAGTTGTCGACCATAGCCATTTACAGCTCAGCTTAATATTATGGCCCCATGATATATACTTCATTTTTATACTTTTCTGCTGGATGGTTAAGACCTAGATTGATCAAGACTTATATACCAACACATGAACTTTATATTTCCTATGTGGTCAGTGAAGTCCTCTCAGGGTTTATCTTGTAGTCCTGTACATTATTCTGTAGTTCTTTTGTCTGTGTCATCCATGTGGATGAGTCACAGCCAATGCTTGACCAGTTTGCTCTCTGTGAGAGCTTGAGAGAAAGTTTTCTCTTCATGTGACTCTCCCCACGCACACTATAGAACTTCAATCTCTTTCCTCTGTGGCTCCATAATCTCCTTGTTCAGAAAATTTGGAGCTCACCTGAGTTTCATGATGTTGCAGTACAGGTTCTCCTATGAACAAACATATATTCGCACGGGAAGCACTTGAAAGAATCAACAACTGGGATCAACTCTTCTTAAGGAGCTTCTGAATGTCAAAAGAAATTGTCAACAGAGTGAAAAGGCAACCCACAAACTTTGAAAAAATCCTAACTAATAAGCAATCAGACAGAGGACTACTGTCTAGAATATATAGAGAACTAAGATATAACAGGGCCCTCAAATTTAAAGACCCAATTCAGAAATGGGCATCTGAAATGAATACACACTTCCCAGAGGACAAAATTAA
>PVKA01010586.1:37425-64021 GCA_004027165.1 Ctenomys sociabilis
CCACATCGCTAGCCATTCATGAAATGCAAATAAAAACAACACTGAGATACCATCTCACTCCAGAAAGAATGGCTATCATAAGGAAATCAACCAACAACAAATGTTGGAGAGGTTGTGGGGAAAAGGGAACACTTCTCCACTGCTGGTGGGAATGTAGACTGGTACAACCATTGTGGAGGTCAGTGTGGAGACTCCTCAATAGAGTAGGACTAGAAATCCCATTCAAGCCAGCTATCCCCCTACTGGGAATTTTCCCAAAGGATCTGGAAACATTGTATCATAGAGATATATGTGTTCCTATGTTTATGGCAGCACAATGTGTGTTGGCAAAATCTTGGAAACAACCAAGATGTCCATCACATGAGGAATGGTTGAAAAAGATGTGGTATTTCTATATAATGGAGTATTACTCAGCTGTTAAGAATGATAAGTTTGAAGCATTTATACTGAAGTGGATGCCACTTGAGCATATACTCATAAGTGAAATAAACCAGACACACATATGTAAATATTGTGTAGTCTCCCTAGTATAACAAGCGAAAAGCAGAAATACAAAAGGAAATGTACAACAACTAAAATCAATTGAGTCAGATAGGGCAAAGTGAATGGCATATGCTGCAGGATACTAATCAGCTTTTCTTCTGGATGGTTAACAACCTAAGTTCACAAGTCAGAGTTGGAGAAATAGAAGAGCCACAAGGCCAGCCAACTTTTTGGCCCTAGCCTTTCAAGGTCAGCGAAGACTCAGGACATAGTACATCTTCTAAGAATTAGTGGCCATTACTATGGTAAATTTGTATTTTATCAAAAAAAAAGTCATAACTTCTTAAGATCACTCTAGAATCTAACAGTGTGTTTAGAAAACATATAGCAAAGAGCTATAATCCAGGAGAGCAGTATTAACTGTGCGAACCCCTTTAGAAAGACTCATGCAATGCATATCAGCTCCACTGGTGTGGCACTGCTGGAAAAAGATGTGAAAGGGTTTGTTGCTCTCACATTAGTACCTTACCCACTGGAGACCATATTTAACAGTCTTTTATCCCCATTTTTCTTCATACTGAAAAACCACCTGTATTTTCCCAGCATTCCTCCTGTCAACAGCACTTGAAGCAATATTCGCTAAACACCAAAGCAACATACACTGCCATCCACTTGTGGCCATCACGATAGTCACCCATCTTACTATCTTCCACCTGCCACAGCCTTCCTCCAATCTTTACTTTCTATCATTCTTGTTCCAGTATAATTTTTTAACAAAGAAATCAACATAAAAGATACACTTTTATTAGGAAAGGACACTCAATAGCTACTTATTTTGCTTTCTGGATCATTCTGTCTTATTTTCCCTTCTCTCACTCATCTCTCCTCAACTACAGGATATAATAATCATCACCCAAAGAGACAGAAAGATCCTTCTCTAACCAGGACTATAGATTTGGAAGGAAACCTAACAACCTCTGAAATAGGCAAGCTCAAAATTGTCTTTGAAAGCTTCATCACTGAAAATGTAATCAAACTTAGTTTACTCACAATTGATTTAAATCACAGCCTAAAGGCCAACCTTTGACCAGGGCAGTGTTCACACTTGCATTGATTCTGTCTGCAATTGAATTACTCAGGCAATTCTGTGCATTTTTAGTTTAAGCCCTGGAGCGCAGATGGCCAAGTTAGGATGCAACTTGGTCTTGCTTGAAATTTGCAGGAAGATTTTTCTCATAAATTCCTGGGAAAGAACAGCCTTACTTTTCAAAAATATTCTCTTGCTCCTAGAACTGGTTGCCCAAAAGACATTTTGTTTGCTTGCTTTTTTTTAAGTTTTTCTTCATTTGAGAAAACTTTGATTCCCCTCAAAGAAACTCTTTGACATCTGAAAGGTGCATTCTAATCCCTTGATATGTATAGAAATTTGGGGTAAATTGAATTTAATAAGGAAAACACAAAGCAATACAACATGCTAATAGACAGAGGAAAAGTCAGAAATAGGGTGTACTTTGTAGCTCCGGGGAATGAAGTTTAAAAATATTTAGTGTGTTTAATGCAAAAAAGCATCTTCTGTCAACCACAATAGAGCTATATTCATTAGCATCTCTTCTTTCTTTCTTTTTTTTTTTTTTTTTTTGGACTTGGGATTGAACTCAGGCCCATGCACCTGCCAGGGAAGTGCTTATTGCACTGAGCCATCTCCCTGACCCCGTTTCTACCTTTCTTTTGAAAATATTTGTTAAGATAGACACAGATAAGCATTATGATTACTCTTCCAAGGCTTAATAAGTGATTATCATGTATTGCTCAATTATATTTTTGTCTTTACATGGTATATTAATTAGTTTTAGTTTTTGAGTTTTTTTTTTTCAAATCAGTAGGGCATTTTCAATAATTAACACATTGCATACTGTTTTCTTAGTGGTTATTGACTGTACAAGATGCAGACATGGTATTTTATTTATAAATACTATTACAACAGATCCTTCTATTCATTGAATTAAGAGAATGTAGCTATATATCTATCTTAACTATTTTGAATCTACAGATACAAAATGGTCATTCAATTGTATCCCCTTTTTTGCTTAGTTTTGTCATTTAAATATTATAGGAGTGTGAATTCAGCAAAATATTCCAAAATAGTCCAGTAGTCCATAATAGTATTGGGTTTTCCATATGTCTGGCAATGTCAGAAGTTGTTGACTTGAGTCTTTTACACCTCACCATAATAATATGGCTTTACTTTTTGTACTTCATTTTTATACTTTTCTGCTGTATGGTCAAGACCAAGATAAAGCAAGACCCATGTAACAGAACTGTAGCTTTTGTATGTAATTAAAGTCAGTTAAATCCCCTCAGGTTTTATCCTGAGACCCTGTACAGTAGTTTGTAGATCCTTTGTCTGTGTCAGCCATGTGGATGAGTCACACTCATTGCTTGACCAATTTGCTCTCTGTGAAAGCCTGAGAGAATCTTTTCTCTCCAAGTGGCTCTCCTTAGGCACACTCTACATCCTCAATCACTTTCCTCTTTGGTCCCATAATCTCTTTGATCAGAAAATTTGGGACACTACTGAGATGCATGATGATACAGTACAGGTTCTCACATGTTCTGAGTCTTAATTGACCTTGAAAGGTTAGGGCCAAAATGTTGGCTGTCTTTGTGGCTCCCCTTTTTCTCTAATTTTTGGTCTACAAACTTAGGTTGTTAACACTCCAGTAGAGAAGCTTATTGTTATTACCATACAACCTAGGCTGTTGAACTTAACTTCATTATCTGTCTGAATATCAAATATTTTAGGCTTAGCATGGAGCATGTATTTTTCATCAGGTATTGATATATTAAACTTTAAGTCCCTACAAACTATAATTTAAAATATTTAAAAATTAAAATATATTTTAAAAATAGGAATAAACAATTACATATGTTTATGCATAAGTTTAGAAATCTAACCATATGCAGCATTGTAGCAGGGCAGTCCCACAACACTCTTTTCCTGTCTCCTGCCTTCATTCATGACCCACTCCTTTAAAAAAATAAACAAAAAGAACATGTACCCAAGAGACAGCACAGCAGCAACTGGCACATCATGACAAGCAGCATGTATTCAGAAGTCCAGAATGACAGGCACTTCAAGCATGAACCTACTATTACAAATTTGTATCTTCATTGCAGTTGCTTAGTTTACAGGTATCAGCATATATAGTCAGGGTGAGAATCCTTCCAATTTAACTGCTAGATTTGAAAAATCTTCTGAAAATTCTCAGGATCATTGCATTATACATCTTGTACATATAAATGTAAAGCATTGCCTCTGTCATGTTTCTTAGCTCTTCTCCTTGCTCACTCTTCATTGTCTAGTCTTCAAGTTCTTGCTTTCCTTTTAATTGTGTTATACCTTTCTATTTGTAATACTTCTTTTGAGTTCTGATACTAGGGATGTTATATAATATTTATACTTGTCTGTCTGGTTTATTTCACTTATGAGTATATTTTCAAGTGGCATGCACTCAAATGTAAAGTCTCTGAGTTTATCATTCTTTATAGCTGAATAAGATTCCACTGTATAAAAATACTACATCTTTTTCATCCATTCCTCAGATGATGATATCTTGGTTGTTTCCAAGATTTGGCTATCACAAATTTTGCTACTATAAAGAGGGTACACATATATCCCTATGATATGATATTTTCAGTTCCTCTGGGAAAATTTCCAGTAGGGGGATATGTGGCTTCAATGGGATTTCCACCCCTAGTTTTTTAAAGATTCTCCGCACTTATTTCCACAATGTTTGCACCAGTCTAGATTCTCACCAGCAGTGGAGAAGGGTTCCTTTTTCCCCACAGCCTCTCCAACATTTATTATTGATTGATTTCTTTATGATAGACATTCTTTCTGGGGTGAGATCATATCTCATTGTTGTTTTAATTTGCATTTCATGGATGGCTAGTGATGTGGAGCATTTTTCATATATTTCTTCTCTTCTTTAATTTCATCCTCTGAAAAGTGTGTATTCATCTCAGATGCCCATTTTGGGATTGAGTCTTTAAATTTAAGGGCCCTGATGTATTTTAGTTCTTTATAAATTCTAGAAAGCAGATCTTTGTCTGAGTGCTCATTAGTTAAAATATTTTCAAAATTTGTGGGTTGTCTTTTCACTTTGTTGGTAATGTTTTCAACATACAAAACTTCTCAATAAGACTTGATCCCAGTTGTTAATTATTTCAAGTGTTTCCCATACAAATACATCTTTGTTTGTGAACTCTTTGCCTACCCATATTGTCTTCAAAAGTTCCTCCTACTTTCTCTTCCTGGAAATTAGTGTTTCTGTTTTAATGTTTAGATCATTAATCCATTCTGACTTTAGCTTCATGCATGGTGATAGATCTGGGTCAGTTTTAGTTTTTGGCATGTAGAAAGCCAGCTTTTCCAGCACTGTTGTTAAAGAAGCTATCTCTCTTCCAGTAAACATGTTTGGCCCTTTTGTCAAAGATCAGGTAGCTGAGTGTGTTCATAGAAGCCTCTGCACTTTGTAATCTATTCCACTGGTCCTGAAGTCTATTTCTTTGCCAGTGCCATGCTGACTTTACCTCAGTAGCCTTGTAGTATAGTTTCAGGTCAGGGATTACAATGTCTCCTGCCTTGTCTCTGTTGCCCAGGATAAAGCATATCAATTATATACCATCCACCATCCTCACAAAATTTCTTTCATGTTCACATAAACAATACATTATGTATTTATTTATCCACTTATACATAGATTCCTTTTTTCACTTTGCAGAAATTTCTTCGTGGTTCAATTCATGCTTTCTAAAAATAGTTTAATGTCTTCATTGTTATGTATTCAGTGGCACATTGGGAAATATTCAACTGAAATAAAGAATATGTGTAGCACTTTAAAATAATAACACACGCAATTGTCTTTATTGAAAATTCCAAGTAGCCAGTTGCTTCTCTTGCATATTTTCTACCAGGGAAGTGTACTTCTCATTAACCCAAAACTGTCGTTCAACCTTGGGGTGCTGTAAGGAATGGTACTGCAGCTAGGGGTTCATTCTACCAATATGCATTTCTGCTTTTACTTGTAATAATAAGTAAGAAGAAGTACAATATGCAGTGGTTTGCTGAGTCAAGAATAGGTGTGAAATATTCCAAGAAAACACCTTCATATTTTCATTATGCCTGAAGTCAAAGCTAAACTCTTCACACTGTAGATGTAGTCTGCATTAATATTTGCCCACCAATTTTTAGGTCTAGATATCCAACAAAACAGACAATCAGCCACCTCCCATGCTATAAATGCAATCATCATGCATGAGTTCACTCTAGCAAGGTGACATTGGTGAATTTAGAGGCAGGAGATATACTGTAGCACATCATTCATGTTGGAAGAATAGCTTCATTTTCTTTATTTCTGTATATATCAGTAACCTGAATAACAAAGCTTGCAGAAAAATTACTTGCTAGCAACTTTTGAATGTTTACTGCATTTGTTAGCAATATACTTTAATTATAACTTAAGATGTACAATAATTATTAAATCATAGTTTTGTTTAAATATAATTTAATCTTCATAGTGGCCTTATTTCATGCAATCTTTGCAGAATTCCTTAAAACTTTACAGTCAGTTGTCAAAAGCTGGTACAAGCAGGCTTCAGAGTGCTTCTTCCACTTCAGTGGCTACTGAGGAAAATATGATCTCCATCTAAATATGATTATCCAATTTATCAAATTTTAACTTTCAGTTGCCTACCTGTAAAATATAATTGGTAATAATTGCTTCACATGGAGTTAAAATGATTAAATACATTGCAAAGTGCTTGGTTCATGCTAAGAATGTTTGTGTCAGTGGCTTCTCTTTGCTGTCTTACATAGCTTCTATTGTAGTCACTGCAACTCTTCTGAGATGGTGAAATTCAGCATCTTCAAATCCCTACACTGTTCGCTGCTTTGAGTGAGATTTTGCTGTCTCTATGACATGTGCATGCATCTGAAAGTATTTTCACCCCATACTGCATTTCTTATTTAAACTTTTCTGCAACATAAAATATTTTCTTACATTATTGACTTGGTACTATCCTTTCTTCCTATGCACACTAAAGATTTAATACCATTATTTATTTAGACTTAAATTATGAGGCATCAGGGGATGCTTATCTTGTAATATCTAAATCCTATGAGGCCAGAGGGGAAAATATATTTTCCACTCATAAAAAGATTTCAGGGCCTTATATTAGCATCACAATAGTATCTGAATCCCTTTTTATATCTCCTCTTAGCTGAACAGAGTCAGAAGAGAAACACTTTCTCTAAGCTGCTATAAAATAGGTAGAATCAGTTGTGGTTCTTATTTCTTCCTCTGCATGTTCACTTGGACAGTCTGATTCTTTTATTTGTTTCACATGTCTTACACGTATAGAGGGAGAAAAACATATTTCTAACCTGCATACCTTAGGATAAAAGATTAACTAGTAATTTCATAATATAAAAAGACTTTGTGGATTTTGCATGTAGCGCAGGCTGGTATTGAACTCGTATTACTGCTCAGACTGACCTCAGACTCACAGAAATCCTTCTGCTTGAGTCACCCAAGTGGTGGGATTACAGGCATGTGTCACCACACCTTCATGAAAACTGATTTTCTTTATCATTGAACTTACTGATCTAAATTTGGAATCCCATATTGTTTTGAGAATACAGAGGATGGCTAACTTTTCTGAGACTTCAAATTTGGGGTTCGCCTTTTAAAAATGTCATTAATGAAAATGTCATACATAATTGTAGGCTACCGTGTGATATTTATATATATAGTCTTTTTAATACAGGATTCACTGTGCAGCTCAGGCTGGCATTGAGCTCACTTTGTTGCACAGGCTGGTCTCAAACTCAGTGATCCTCCTGCATTAGCTTTCTGAGTGCCTGGATTACAGTGTGTACACTATGCCTAACTCATATATATACATATATATATATATATATATATATATATATATATATATATATATATAATTTGTATACTATTTGAATCTGTAACCTGACTATTTCCTCAAATACCAATTTTTTTTGAAGAAGCCTTCAAATTCATTTCTTTTAATATTTTAAGTGTGTAGAGATGACATTTATAGCTCAGTGGCATAGGGCCGACCTGGTCTTGAGTTCAATTTCTGATACCAAAAAAGAAAGAAAAGAAAAGAAGACATACATAATACATTTTCATTATGTAGAGTGGTACACCTGTATCATTGCAACACTTCTTATTTTTGCCTGCTTGCGCCATGACCCATTTCTCTAGGTCCCTTATTACCCACAGTCTGATGCTTGTCACCATTGTTCTTTCAACTACTCAAGAATCAACTGTTTTAGATTCCATGTATGTTTGAGATCACACAATGTTTGAGTTTGTGGGCTGGATTCATTCCGCTGAACACAACATCCTTCAGCTCTATACATATTATTGCAAATGATATGATTTCATTTTTCTCATGAACAAATCCTGTTTTTCCACATACAGGTGGCACACTTTCTTCATCCCATCAGCGATGTCTAGACAGCTAAATTGTCTCCATTTTTTGTCTGTTCTGAACAGTGCTGCAGGAAGCACAGGAGAGCAGACGCATCTTCACATCCTGATTTCATTTCCTATAACCCAGAGATTATTGATCACATGTAGTTTTTCTGTCTGTATTTCTATCTTTGCTTTTTTATTTATCTGTCTTTTTTGAGGTGGGTCAGAGGTGCTCATGGTGAAGTCCTGGAGGTGGCGAACAAACCCAGAGCCTCATACTTCTGAGAAATTTCAGACAAGACTTCCATTGCTAAGCTACTCCATACTGCCGCTAAGGATGTCTACAGTTTGCTCAGCCCCTCCATATTGGACAAGGGCTGAGTATGCTGCACATCTCCCTCACTGCTTCTCTCTTGTCCCTTTTCTGATAGCCTGTCTTACTAGAGTAAAGAGAGACCTCACGGTGGTTTGTTTTGTATTTCCCTGATGGCTAGTGATAAGAAATATGTATATTAGGAATGTTAAACTCTTAGATGTATAGTTTGCAAATACTTTCTCGCCTTTTGTAAATTGATTCTTCACTCTGCCAATTTTCTTTTCTGAACAGTATTTATTTATTTGTTTTTGAGGTTGAAGGTAAAACTTTATTGGAAAGAAAAGCTGTTGGAGAGGGACAGAAGAGGGACCCAAGCAGGGTGCCCTGGGGAAGCTGTCTCTTCTAGGGAGTTTTATAGTGTAAAACCATGCAGGGCTAAATTAGAGAAGAAGGGGTCTCTCTTAGGTGGATGTGGGGTGGAACAAAACTATGGTCAACCAATGGGATTATAAGCACCATTGCTCAGGTAAAGTTGATTAGGACCAAATGGGGAAGTGAGTCACATAGCAAGCAGGCATGAATATTGGACAGGGTCTCTTCCCATTGGAGGTTGGGCTAGTGACTCACTTGGGTCTTTTCAGGTGATTGCTACCTATTTAGAATATCAATCCCAGGTGCTACTCTTTTAGCATTTGTTTGGCCTTTAGATCTGGTTCACAGCAGGAGCATCTGTCCCTCCCAGAGTTGCAAGACATCTTGTCTCCCATATTATCTCTTTGGAGAGCCTGACCCTGTCTGACTGCCTATAATATTTCTAACTAACTCAGCTGCCTACAACATTCCTCCCTTTGAACAAGTAACCCAAACTGCCGTGAGGGATTTGGGTGATGGCCGCTCTGGCTTCTTCAAGCTGAAAAGGGTTGTACTTGTGAATGGGCAGTCAGATATATTCTCCAGAGGGTCTATCTGAAGACTCTCAATAGACACCAGGCATTTTCATTACAGTTTTAAATCTGGAGAAGACAAGCTAAAGAATCAATTAAAGATGCAAGGGTCAAATATTGCAACAGGATAAAGACAAGTTAGAACCTCTTGTAGGTCCATTAAGCAGATATCTCTTAAATTTGGGGTTTAATCCCTTTTTTATCTTTTATGGACATTTTGTGTAGTTTTAAACAAACTGGCATTTATTATTGTTACTGGGGCACATGAATTGCCAGAAATAAGGAAATCACCAAGTACTCTCTAGTTGGCAAGTGGGGCCACTGGCTGAATAATTACCAACAAATCTGTATAAGCATTTATTGAAAGTTTCATAGGCTTTCTCCTTATATTGGCAGCTAATATGGGTTCCCTCAGGCTGAGAGGGAAGACAGTATTTAATTTAAATGCTTTTTAGTGTATTATAAATGCCATACGCCAATTTATTTTTATTTGTATTGTGCTTTGGGGATCTAAACATCCTTGCCCTTTTAAAGTCCTGCGTTTTTCTTCTCTACTTTCCTTTAGAGCTTGGTTGGAGATGGCAAGCCATTGGCATAGAGTGTTGGTTCTTAGAGTTAAGAGAAAGAAGAACATGAGGGAATGATAGAAAATCCAAACATCTAGAATTGAGAGACACTTTTACTAAAGAGAAAATAGAAAGGAAGCCAGGTGATGTGCGAATGGCTTGGCAATGAGGCAGTGCTTTCCCTAACACATAGAAGGGACATTAGCCAAAACTGTCGTTTTATGTGTTGATAGTATTTATACAAATAAAGAACCATAAAGATTCACTGGAATCTTGTCATGCTTTGGTTCTTAAGGTGTCTCATGGTACCTGAAATAAGCCAGATTGCCCAGAAGTAGGCTGGTTTCTTCCTCAACTCTTTGATCATGGTTTGTTGTTCTCACATACATGGACTTTCTTTATCATCTGCTTCTACTTGTAAAACCTCAGAGGTGTCTGTGTCAGTTTTACATAATGGAAGAGCCATTGTTTTATGCCTTTGAGTCTATTATGCTGATCAAATAGGAAGATAATTAATGCTGAACTATTTAATGAGATAGTTAACCTTTTACTAATATATGCTTTCTTAACCTTTCTTTAGCATGCTATTAATCTATTGCCTCATTCGTACTTTAATTGTTTGTGCCTGTGTCTTTCTTTGAAATTATGCAAGATGCTACAAGAAGTTCTACACAAACACTTAAAAGCCAAATCCTTTATGCTGATTAATGTACTGAAGTTAAACATTTTTTCCACTAATGACTATGTAGAGAACGCAATGTATAGATTTTAAATGTCTTATCTTCTGATTAATGAATTTATGGATTGGTAATGACATGATTACAGTTGATTAATAACTATTAGTGTATCTTGGAAAATTTCCCAAGATAGTTTAATGTTAGGTAGTTTATTCTGTCCTATGGATTTTTTGGCATCCTGTTATGTTGTCAACAGTATCAGGCCAAGGAAAAGTTCAGTTCTCTGAAGAACTTACCTTTGTAAGTTGTGCTTTTAATTTGGTTTGATTTTTGGTATCTAATAATCTATATGATTAGTCCCAGCCAGGTATATTAAAGTTGAAGCTCCAGATGAGACAGCTGAGGTGGGCGGCTGCTCTGATAATCAGGTAATGTAATGTTATTATCTGTGTGCACATGTGCTGCTCACTTATAGAACTGGAAAGCAGTAAATACACAGAGAGAGATTTGGTAGCTCTTATTCTGCATGGCTGTCGTGAGACCAGAGTCATATCTAGGTTCAGTTAGACAGCGAGGTAAAGCAGAGTAGAATGGAGGGCCACAGTTAGCCACAGGCAATCATGGTTCCAGGAACTCTGAGAAAGTCTGTGTCAGTATGGGGCAAAGCAGCTCCCAGCAAGCAATCTGCCAGTGGCGATTGCCAATCACCACCTTTAAAAATCATAAAACCTTTTTGTCCATTGTGATTTAATAGTAGTTGAATTCAACATGAGATAGACTTTGCTTTTAGCAGTTTTGGGAAATATTGTTATGTTGTTGCCATTATAGTTATTCATAAAAGGGAGTATAGCCAAGTGACAAATTTGATCAGAGGATGCTTTCATACCAAAAGTAGAGTGTATTACATATAGATGGATAAGAGAGAAAGATCTGGAACTTAATATGGTATTGGAAAAAGATTTAGGAGTGTGTGTGTGTGTGTGTGTGTGTGTGTATGCACACACATTTGTTTGTATATGTGTGCATGTATATCTAGATTTAAAATCACACTGAATTTATTTGTGTCCTTCATGACATATGATTTCAACCTATCTTCTTTACATGTATGTACTCACACAAACATGTTTAGCATGTTTCTGCTTTTCAAATCATAAGAGTTTTATTGTTCCCCTAATATAGTTAACAGCTTTTGGAAGGTTGTATCCATGTCTTATACTTCTTTATAAGTGATCTTTCACAGGATCCTGAGTTCAATCCCCGGTACCACAAATAAATAAATAAATAAATAAATAAATAAATAAATAAAATGTAAGTGATCTTCTAAAAAAAATTTTTTTTTCCACAACTGTGGGTTGAACTCAGGCCCTTGCACTTGCCAGGGAAGCACTTATTCCACTGAGCCATCTCCCTCGCCCCTAATAATGATAAAGTTCTAACATAAATAGACACAAAATGAGCTTAGAAATCTTAATGTCAAATACAATAGTGTATAAATAAATGTGAATCATATCATCTGCATTCTTCTTTACAATGATAACTCTATGAAGCAAAGTGTTGGGCTGATGAAATAACTCAGTAGAACAAGCCAAAAATTCTTTGTGTCACACTTTTAGATAACTTTTCCCAAGCATCTGTCTTTGTTAGGATTAGGATTATTGCAAACAGCAAAATTCAAAATACCAGTGATTTGAACAAGATAAATTTTCATTGCTGTCACACAGAGGCCTGCAATAGACAGTGGAGGGCTAGGGCTAGAGCAGCATCACTGAGTGAAGGCTTAGTCGTTCTTCCCTGGTTGTGTTCCACTTGGGAGTGTCCATTCCCAAGGTCATGTCCTGGCCCTAGGTGGGATCATCAACTCAATGCACCATAGCCATAGCTCATGCTGTGGGAAGAACGGAAAGCTCTTCATCTCTGTTCTAAATAAATCTTTCACGAGATTTTTAGACTTCACTTCACTTGAGGTCCCACTGGTCATTGCCAATAGGGGCACACTTAGCTGTATGGAAGGTGATGATTTTGTTCTTTGTTAGCATTGTTTGCAAAAAATTTGTGTTTTATTATGAGAAGACGTGATGCATACAGAAGGTCACTGGTAGCCTTTATAATCTAGGCTTCTGTAACCCCAATGTCCAGGCAATGTCCTCTTCCTATATATAGAACATACTAATTCCCATGAAAGGAAAAAGAGTGACAGTGTGCTCTGCTGTGTTCAGTTGGATGTAACTGAAGCCAGGACTTCTGGGAGTGTACTTCTCTCCACAGCAGCCTAAATGTAACCTACCTGGCCCAGTGACCTGAAGGTAGAGCGAGATACTTTCCTTTACCCACACTCAAATTCTACCATGAAGGGCTATAAACCAGAGAAATGCAATAGAGCTTTTACTCTTACACAACACAAAAAGAAAACTCCAGCATCTACTAATATGTAGTGGTGATCAAATCCTGCCAGGTTGAAGAGTGAGGAGTGCCTTCTCCTGTGCAAGGAAATGGTCCTTAGGTCATGCTCTGAGAGACCCAATGGTTCTGTATTCTGCAAGGAACTTCTCATCTATTGTAGTCAATGACTAAGTTCTTGCCTGTTTCTTGCACATGAATACTAAAGACTGCAAGGCTTATGTGACCCACTTTGGACTGATGTGGCTTGGAGATACAAGTCTCTAGGGCCTGAAGAACTGTAAATTGAATGTTGGCTTGTGGCTTCTTTAACAAAACAATTGTCATGCAAGCTCAGTGGCCTTCCAGTCTAGCTAATTTCATTTATTAAGGATCATAAGAAAAGATGAACCAGTGAGATAGCTCAGCAGCCTAAAGTAAGTGCTTAGGCAAACTTAGGACAGCAGTTCAATCCCCGGCACCACATGCTGTGCCAATCCTTCCTCCAGGGTGACTGAGCTGGCCACAAAAAAAAAAAAAATCATAGGAAAAGATATTTGGTAGAAATGGTTTTGATTGCCAATAGGTCCCATCCTTTACTTCCCATCCATAGTGTTCTATCTCAGCTAATCAACTGTCACACAAATAGGTCTGAAAGAATAGGTCCAGCTGGAAAGACAATATTTTAGCTCCCCTATCTGCAAAGGATGCATTCCAAGAGCCCCAGGGGAGGACTTGGTATTTAGCTCAGTGGCAATAGGGCCTGTCTGGCAAGCATAAGATACTGAGTTTGATCCCCAGTACAAACACAAAACAAAAAACAACAACAGAAAGAGCCCCAGGGGACACACATTACCAGACACACGCTATAAACTTTTTCCTCCTGTATGCGCTACACTGTTTCTACAGTGCTGGAGTTAATCTGTTCTTCTAGTACTGAGCACAACACTTCCTTTGCAGTATTATTCTTGTATTCGGGGCCCATTATTAAATAAAATAAGGGTCATGTGAACATCAGCACTGTGATACTGAGACGGTCAATCTGATACCAAGGCACATACTGTGTAACCAACAGGTGAATGATACATACAGTGTGAGTCTTCCCCAAAGGGAAGATTCAATAGCTGGGAGGAATGGGATGATAAAGATTTCATCACACCAGTCAGAATGTGGTACAATTTGAAACCTGTGCACTGTTTGTCTTGGGTTTTTTGGACTGTGAGCAACTGAAACCTCAAAATAATGGAGCCCTGACAGTAAAATCTAACTGGAAAATAGCTTTGAAAATTAGAGATAAAAAATACCAGCCCATGTTAGCCTAGCCTGCCTTACCTGCCCTCCCAGAGTCGCCACCAAACAAAAGACTAGCGATGGCAGCTGAGGCATGGAGGAGCTGTTTGGGCTGGCAGTTGTGATCTCTAGTTTCCAAGGATGATTGTTTTCCAGTTAGGTCATGTTTTGGAGAAAGCAAGCTTGAATGATGGGCAGAAATCTACGCTGAGTCTTATCGGAGGCCCCAAGGCTCACAGACTGGCCGTATCAAACCATCGGTATTCTTGACACAGCGGTGGACACTCTGTAGCTACTGCTCTATTTTAGTTGGAAGACAAAATCAATCTTTCTCAGTTTTGCAGGATATGTATTGCCAGGTTACATATGCAACCTATGTACTGTTTGTCTTGGGTTAATTTAGATCATGTGGTTAAGATGGCTCTTCCCTTTGCTTTTTCGGAAGAACATCTAATATGACACACAGTTTGTAACTTTGAAGAAGATAATGAAACTCCCAGCCCCGTGCCTGCTTGCAGGTGCTTTGATCTGCTGAGCTGTTTGGCTGTCCCTTCTCCTCCTTGAAAATTAGGATATTACAGATTTAGTCTCAGAGGAATTTTATATTGAATAATCAACACATGGTTTGCTTTCCAACAATGCCCATGTTCCATGATATCCTCGATGAAGAGGGATCTGGAGATTGCAGAACTGGAACTCACCCAGAGATAATGACAATGATTCATGTGTTTTGAATTCAGTGAGAAATTGTCATAAGTCAGGCATTAGTGTGCAGAGAATGTATGTGCATTCATTAATGTAGAATTAGAGTACATTAAGGAATATAAGTTATTAAGCTTTTCTAAGAGATTCTCAAGTTCCTTACGCTGAAATAGAATATGGTTATCTCCATTTCAAAAATTTACACTACATTTTACAGAAAATAGCAATAATAAATTCTTACAACATCAATGCTGACCTTAGGAAGTCAACCATGTATGGATTCTCACCACCTATTTCATCCTTTCTCTTCTTTCTCTCATTTTATATGTGAATAAGTCATTATGGAGAGAAGAATAACTGTTCTGGCTCATGGTGGAACCCAGATAAGAGCTCAGTTCTATTAAGTGTTTTGTGTGTGTGTGTGTGTGCTATAGTGCTAACAAAAAAAAAAAAAAACCCTGCAGAAATCTGTGTCAATATCTGTGAAGTGTCTGAGATTTTACCCTGCTTAGAAGCTAACGTTAGCTTGCCACAGTTTCATGGATGCTGGCAGAAAACTCAAGACTCCTGGGTTGGAAATAAAAGACCTCGCTACCCACAGCAAGAAAAGTAAGCAAAGAGTTTATGTGTTTGTACCAGTTTCTTGAGCTCTGATGTCCCACAGGAGTGAACTGGGTTTCCTAGATGCGCACCTGTGCATGCAGCAGTCCCTGTGATGGCGGCGAACACTGAGCTCGGGGATGCAGTGTGATAAAGAACTCCTAAGTAAGCCCGCCTTACCACGCGGAAGGAGACAGCTTCTTAGCCAGCAAGAGATGGTCCACATAAGGGCATCCACTTTTTAATCCTTTACCTGGGAGTTTTATTCCTGGAGTTCCCAGAATATCTGTAACAACAAAATATGCACCAGTACTAGAGACCCATGAAAAGGTGTCTCTGGGACAAGCTGTATAGAGGGAGACAAATACGGTGGACGTATGTCTAGCCACTTAAAATTAATTCTGCATAGAAATAAAGCCATGATCCTGTTAAAATGTACTCTGACTCAGTGATTCCTCAGCAGGGGCTGAGAATCTCCATTCCTTCACCTTCTTGGGCTGCAGGATGGCGTGAATTCTAGGGTCACAATTAGGTAAAGAGCAAGGGTCTAGGTTAAATCTGATAGATTTCAGAGCTTCCTGTCTTCTATCTTCTATAATTCTACTTCCCAGACCCAGGGGGTGTCTTTGTAGTCTACTTCTAGGACTTACAAAAATATGACAAATATGCTATCTAAAAATATGTAAGAGTGGAACATATATTCTGAGTAGGCCCCATAATATCAATTTATTAGCTTACAATGCGACACTGACTTGGATTATAATATTCATGTGGCACCATCAGTTCATTGGGGCCCCACTATGAAGCTATAAATGAAGCCATCAAACTCAGCCAGCATTTTACTAATTCATCAGGAGAAATCGCCATCCGAGGACACAGGCTCCTTGAACTCTGCAGCTCAGGTGTCTTGTCCATTAGACAAGTCTGCCCAAAACACCAAATCTCAATCAGAAGGTCCATGGGGACCAAGGTGACATGACAGCGAAGTCAAAGTAAGGGGAGAGAAGGAAAGCAAGTGTGTACTGGCATTAGTCTAAAAGTAAGGCTGCTTCTTTCATTTAGTGGCAATTTTATGGCTAGGAAAAACCTACGCATGACACGCACGAATGCTGGGTGTGTTTCCGGGGAAGGGTGCAGATCCGCTGCTCATGTTTGAATCACCCACCCCTAGCTCTCTTCTCTAACTTCATTTGTTTTATTCATGTAGTTTACAGATTCTAGATCTTTACTTTCTTGTTAGTGTAACAGAAAATGCATAATGATCACTGCCCGTAGTACGGACTCCACACTGTCCCTAAGCCACATCATGCCACCCTGTGTAGGACTGGGTGGCCCTCAATACTTGGGGATTCTCAGAATAAACCAAAAACACTTCGTCTTTGTAAGAACTGTGCCCCGGAGGTTTCCTGATCTTTTCTGGGAGCACATCCTTTCCAGTCCGATCAGTAACTGAAAATTGCTTTTAAGATGATATTACCAAAGCCATCTAAATGGTCATCCTGTATCTATCAGGTGTTCATTGATTCCTCTGCTCCGAGTCTTTGACAGTGTAACAAAGCAGAAGGCAAGGAGCTAAGTTTACTCAGCTATTAGCACCTATCACAGTGAGATGTGCAGTCAGGCACATTGAGTGACTAGTGCTGTTTCCATAGCAATAACCCCAACCTCCTGAAAGTTAATACACTTCCACATTTGCAAAACAAGCTTGAACACATGTAGACATGTTTAAATCAACACATATGTGTACACCTCTGATTTAAAGCCTTCAGGCCTCATATTCGTGTAGCTAGTCCTTCTCCACACTAGAAATCTAGGATTCAGCAAACTTTGTGGTGACAAAAAAATTCCTGACAAATTAATATAACAGATACTTTCCTTTTCTCAATAGTGACAAGAGAGTTAATGTGGGAGAAGCTGGTGTTGTCTCCTGTTAAAAATGCTGCTATATGAGAGACACACAGAGAGAGAGAGAGAGAGAGAGAGAGAGAGAGAGAGAGAGAGAGAGAGAGAGAGCAGGTACTCACATTAGACACAGAAGCTACCAATACTGGCATCTTCTCTGTCCTGATGGAGCATTGTCTTTCATTTGGGTACCTGAGTCTTCCTTCCCTGGGGCAATCAGAAAACAATCAGAATTTCCCAGAACTCCAACAGGAAACTTTCTGCCTTTATTTAGACTCCCGTACATCACAAGTCTAAGGGGCGGCACTTTCAGTAATTGTGATTAACAGTGAGAAATGGGGATCAGAACTGTCAGCAGTGCTGGTAGATGGCTCGTTGCAGTTTAAAACTTTAATGTACAACTTGCAGTGGGGCTGAATGAAGCTAGAAATCATCACCATTCTAATATAAAAGACAAAGGCTGATACCAAAGTTAACTTGAAATGTAAAGTCCCAGAGTGTCACGGAAGCGCCGTAGGACAGTACGAAGGAGGTGGCCTCCTCTGCACTTCTTAGTCTCAGACTCTGTACTGCATAAAGTTACCTGTGACAGAGGCAAAGAATGTTAGTTTGTGCCTTGTTTTCTATCCTTGGCTTTAGAACCTGAGCAGCCCACAAAGGTAGTATAAGGTATTTTCAATTTTCAATTTTTTTATTTTATTGCCACATATTTGTGCATATTGTTACTGCATAACAATAACCCTCATGGTGCTCATGTACATGCTGAGTTTAATCTTTTCCATCTCCTATCCCCTCCCCAGCCTCATGTCATGGTTCCCTCCCTTTTGGAGGAAAAGATCTATCTCCTTGATTCCTATGATCTATCTTTTATTTTATTCTTTAATTATATTTGGGATGTGACTGTTTCTACTTTTGTATGTTTTGGTCAATTGTGACTTTTATTGTGGAAAAATTGATTTACCAATTATACAGGAATCTAGTATTTATTTCTACAAAATGGTAAATCCAGAGTCCCAACTCACATATTAAAGATACATGTACCTATGTTTCAGGAATTTATGAGTATAATCCTGTTCTGATTAAATAATGACTACAACTTTCCTAAGTATACTTTGTGACACAAGCATACACATGGGGGTGTCCTTCATTTTGACTTTCAGTGAACTTTAGATAAGTCTATCCCAAAATAAGCTTGTGAGAAGGGAGTGATGCCAAAATGTGGCCTAGTTCTAATATCAAGGTACAGAAGATAATGAACCCTTAGCTCTTTCATCTATCATGTTTAATACAGGGCCTAAAATGAAAACTTCCTTTTGCTCCTGGACACACCACCAGTCTAATCTGATAGTTGGCGAACACCCCTGGAATCAAAGGTAGCCGTGGCAACTGGACATCATGCTTATAATTCCAGTGCTCAGGAGGCTGAAGCAGAAGGATCACTACAAGTTTAAGACCAAACTTGTCTACAGAGTACATTCAAGTGCAGCCTGGACCACATAGATTGACTGCATCTGAAAACAGAATAGGAGATAGATATCATGGGGCCAAGAGTACATCTCAGTGGTTGAATTCTTGAATACAGTGTGCAAGGTCTTGAGATTTTTGGGTCACTCTTTAGCAGGAGCAGCAGCAGCAAAAAGGAAAACGAAATC
This sequence comes from Ctenomys sociabilis, assembly GCA_004027165.1. Classification (NCBI taxonomy): domain Eukaryota; kingdom Metazoa; phylum Chordata; class Mammalia; order Rodentia; family Ctenomyidae; genus Ctenomys; species Ctenomys sociabilis. Next base: position 56,442 of record PVKA01010586.1, read on the forward strand.
AGCCGTGGTTTTTTCTAAGAGTATAAAATAAAACCAGTATATAAACAATTCCAAAGCTTTGGGCTGAGCCATCAGGTATTAACTAAATACTATGGTAACTATCCATCAATTTGATTAAAATTTATATTACTATTCCTTTGTGGACCAGGATAACTTGCTTATCTAATTCACTTGTCACATTTTCATATGTATGAGAGAAGGCATTGACTAGAACCATAGGGAGATATTTCTCCTCTGAAAAGAAATGGTCCTAATTAGCTACCTGGAATAAACCAGCTTTAAAATACTCTTAAACAATTTGCTCTGCAACAAGAAATAATTAACTCCTGAAATTATGTATTTACAAATGAAAGTGTTTCTCATACAGAGATTTTATGCTGCATTTTATGCCTGAGAAGTATATTTGACTATGAAGCAACAACATGTCACTTCACATTTTATAAATGTAGGTAATTTTATTTCATTTAAAGCCATATAGATCCAGAGCATTATTCTGGTTAATGTACCAGTACTACTGGAGAAGAAGGTATTTTGAGACCACCCATGGGCTGTCATTTGAAACAGTGAGGACACCTTTAAAGCTCTGTGGCCAGAATGTCCAAGAACCACTGTGTGTCACATGTCGAACAAAAGGCCATTTATATATGAAGTTTAAGCCTATAATAATGACAAATTAGGGGCGCCTTCTTCTCTTAAAAGACAAAAATTTTAATGATTCAAAAAAATTTTCTAGCCTAAACTGCCCAGGTTAGCCAGCTTTTCTGTTGCAGAGACACAACAGTTAGGGTAAACCTACAATTTAAAGGAGGAGAGACTTAATCTGACTGGTGGCTTCGGAGGATTCTGTCCGTGGTCACCCAGCCCCGGGGCAGGACCGTCACAGTGGAAGGGCCTGGCAGAGCAATTCTGCCTGGCTCACGGGATGATGGAAGCAGAGCAGGTACACAGAGCCAGAGGGGCAGGACCGGGGAGCAGACAGAGATGCCCAGGCCCGCCTCCTCGGAGCCACCAGAATGGGACTTTTTGAGTCCCCAGGGCAGATCCCAGTACAATCCAATTGACAGTGGACTTTGGCCATCACATTCCCCTGGGATAAGTCCTGTGTCACCAGGTAGCCATAGATAAGAGAAGCAACAATAAGATTTTTCCATTTTTTTCTGAGGACACTAAATATTTGAAAACATTTTATATCATCCTCCAATTGTCTTGCGTAGGAAATCTGTGTGTGTGTGTGTGCGTGCGCGCGCACATGTGCGTGCGCTCACACGCGCATGTGTATGTGCGTGTACGCGTGCAAGTGCATACACGCTCTGAGGAGGCAGCTATCAAGAGCTCAAGGAAGCAGATATAAACTGTGAGTTGGTTCTGCAAATTCAATGATTACTATCACTCTCCATGCAGAAGAAATTGCTGAAGTAAGAAAGGAGAAAATGTTCAGGCATCTGTAGGTCCACACAGTGCTGAAGTCACCTGAAGTATGGATCAAATCACTACTCTCAAGGCAAGCTGGAGAGAGAGTCCCTCAGGACCTTCACATATGATAAAGCCTTCTTCCCTGCTGCAGCTCTTGGCCTCAGAGGAACCTGGGTAGTACCAAGCACTGGATGTTCATCACCTCAACTCTGTGCTTCCTGACAGCGAGGGCTATGTGGAAATTCAATAAAACTGGATGTTTCATTTTAATAAATACATAAATGTAAAAAGCTGTAAGCAGTAATCTGTAGTTACCAAAGATTTTCTCAACTATGCAGGAGAGATACCAAATCATTGCAACAATAGCAATAATAAATCTCTTTATTTATTTCTCCCTAAAATGTACTAAACCTCATATTCACTGCTCAAACACAGCTTTTCTTTGTCTTCCAAATTAAATTCACTCTGATACTTCCTCGTTCCCTTCCTCTCAACTTCTCCTTCCACCACACATTACTAATTGTTCTTTTTTGCTCAGTTCCTTTATTTTCTGAAATCATTCATTTATTTATCTAGATTCTAAGATTTACGCATTACCCCTAACAACAGATAAAAAGTGATGTGTCTACACATACATGCATAGCACACTTATATAATTTTATAACTTTACTTGAAATGTTATCATTTATGTAGATGTTTATAGCACATATGCATACTTACTGTATGTGTGTGTTATACTTTTTGATGTCTTTATTCATAACTCCATTTTTATGTTTTCATTTACCACTGGAAATCTAATACTCACCCAGGGCTTATCTCATAGTCACTTCAATAGTTGATAATAAAATTAAAAATAAGCTAATGCTTTACATTCCAAGCCTGGTCTCCTGGAACAGGCCTCCCAGGGCTTCAGAAATGCCTGGAAACCTTTGGCTGTTCTTGGTGCAGCAGATTTTCTGCACAGGTTTGAATGCAACTCTCAGAAGCTAAAAACTAGCACCAGGGGTACACGGTGCCTCCACTGGGCAGAGGCGATTCTTCATTAGCGATTGTTGGACCCTGAGGTCTAAAGGAGGGTGCTCTGAGTTTGCTCCCCATCAAAGAGACCCATCCACAGGACAGCTAATAAAGCAGCTTCCTTACAACAGCTCTTGAACTCAACAATTCAGCTGATAATAAACAGCATTTCTCTTGCTCTTGATGTACAGTTCAATTCCGTGGGTGGGATGGAAATGCCATTATTGATGACACCTGAGATTGTGCATTGAGTCTCTCCCAGGTGCCTCAGTGAGATCAGGCTATGATGACACAGTGCCACAGCGTAGGCCGTGCCTTAACCAAAGCAGTTCGCATCCTGCAGATGTGGAAGCTGAAGCCCAGGGCCAGGCTGCCAGCATGGCTATGTTTGGATGACTGCCTCCTTCAGGATTCCGGCTTGCTCTTAACTTCTGCTGTGTCCTTGTACAGTAGAAGAGGGTGAGAGAATGTCCTGGTGCCCTTTTGAGGAGAACACTGGTGTGCTTCGCGAGGGCCCCAGCGTCATGGTCTAACAATTTCTCAAATTCCCTACCTTTCCTATGATCATAGTGAGGTCTGGGGTTTCAGCAATTGACTTGGAACAATGAGGAGCAGACAATCGTGATATACTGCATGTTGATACTGTGAAAAAACAATGAAGCAAAATTAATTGTTATATGAAATGTAGACTGTGTGATGCAGAATACTATGAAAATGAAAATAGAGCAAATGTAGTTTACCTGAATTTTATCCTCAATATCAGCAGAAGTCTTCATGTACACATTATTGCTGGAAAATGCAACTGTTCAAAAAAATTCAGCTATTAGACTAAAGTATCAGCAATAGAAAAGTCTTATCAATTTCTATATCATTTCTGCCTTTCACTAGATATATTATTTTTGGCACTATTTTCCCTCAAGCCATTTTTCTAAAGCTCAGCTACTACATTCATAGCACAATCTATATAAAAAACACACTTTGGAAATTGCACCAAACCCTGCAATACTTAATCAATTTTTATCTCAAGCCTTTTGGATATGATAGAAATAGGGGTAAAAGGAAAAGAAAAACAACTGAAAAGAAAAGAATGCCATAGGTCTGCATTGCTCTAAATAAAATTGAGATGTTTTTCTCAAAGCTGTATATTTTCCTGCAATTGTCCTCAAAAAATCAGACTGCTACAGAATGAACTTTTAAATGGATTGTTATTAGTACATGAATGCAGCACATGTTACTCATGTTCCCTGTGTGGAGGTGGTCCATGTACATATCATATTTTAATTCCTTTTTTCATACCTTTTCACTTCCATCTCCCAATCCCCTTCCTATTTGACACAGATCTGTCTCCCTACTTCCTGCTATCTTTTGTTTTGTTCCTTCTAATTGGTATTTCTCCTATAAGAGAAATTATGCAGCATTCAAGCTGCTATGTCTGATTTATTTCATTTAACATTATGGTCTTAAGGAGCATCTGTTTGCCTACAAATGATTCAAAATCCAATGTTTGTGTTGACTCTAAGTTAAAAGCCTGCCAAATAGCTCAGTGGATTAAAGCACCTGCAAGCAGGCACAGGAGCCAGGGTTCAATCCCCAGGCTTGCCATGCCAGCCCCACCCTCAGGGAACACTGAGACACAATTGAGACTGATCTTGGTGGCATGTGCCTATAATCCCAGCTCTTGGGAGGCTGTAAACAAGGGGATCACTATGAGTCTGATTTAGTAGTAAGGCCGTGAATATCCTATAGACTTCCCTATAAAATTTTAAAAAACTAAATAAATAAATAAAGAAGTTTATATTAAAATCCTAACCCCAACATAATGTGAGGCAGTATCCTTGGTGAACAATTAGACATGCATGGGATTATTGCCCTGTGAACGAGGACTGAAAGAGATTATTTGCCTTTCTGCCATGTGAGGACACAGCTAGCACATGCCATCAAGTGCAGGAGGCTACACCGATGGACCTACTGCCTCTCCAGGTGTCCTGCTTGCATAGTGACATGCTATCAACCTGGGGTGAATGGGGTGAAGAAAGAGCTTAGACGTCTCATCTTTTGCTAAGAATAGTTGGGCTATGCATTGAATTGATGAGATGTGGGGTAGAAATGAGAGCTTCATTCTTGCTGAGGTCACCTGGTCTGTTACCTGGTTGTAGATATTTTGAAGACCGAACTGACCAGAAACATGACTGACCCAAACCTGGCTGCGAGGTAGCTGTTAGTCCTGTCTTTCCTTAGCATCTCTCCTGAATCCCCTCACATTAGGTTTTGTGAACTGCTTTTTCTCCATCTCCAGTGACTCTTCTTTGACAAGTCCCTCTGGATTAGCAAATGCAAGCCCTTTATCTATAACATTCTCCTTGTCACTTTACAGTACAATAATCCCTTTTTAGCCATGATTTGTCTTTCCATGCATTCAGCTATTTGAACTTAACCCAAGTCCAAATAACATTATATAGAAAATTCCAGAACTAAGCAGTTCCCATAAATTTTAAATAGTTTTTTTACCACAGGGTATCGCTATAATTGTTCTATTGTGATGTTGGTTGTTAATCTCCTAATGTGTCTAGTTTATAGATTGGACTGCATCATGGTGAAGTGTATGCATAGGAACAAATGTGGCAGACTCTCTACAGGAAATAGTAACATCTGCATGGGTGGCGTGGAGGCAGCATTTTGGAACACACCCCCACAGGATACGGAGCTGCAAGTCCTCCCTCCTTCCAACCTCCACCTATACCTGCTCTACACAAAAATTCACACAAGTTTCTCATAGAAGACCTTACTGCTAATTAAGCATGATTCTCACATTATTGTAGAAGGCAAAGACTTGCTACCTGTGTTAGGAAAAAGATCTGCTAATTCTGACATTTTTTTTCTTGAAATATACCCCCTCCAAAAACAGAAAGAAACTTAACATGGAATCTTTGTTTTCAAATTCAAATAAGTAAAAACCTTGCATCATACTAGAGTGAGTGTTTTAGTTTTACTTAATAGGGCTTATTTTACAGCTAGCCATCTCTCTCTATTGCAGTTAAGGCTAAGAAGTAGCATCCAACTTCTGCTTGGTTCTGCTTGCTTTTGTCTTTGGTTCTGTATGCCTCATGAGCTAAGAATGACATTTTTATTGGTTTGCATTTGAAGAAATCAAAAGCATAACATTTCTTGACACATGAAAATCATGTGAACTTCAAATTTCAAGATCAATAAACAAAGTTTCAATGGAACAGAGCCTTACCGGCTGGCTTCAGAAAGCTCTATGACAATTTACAAGAGCTGAGAACTGGCAGAGAAGAGATCATTTACCACATGTAGCCCCAGAACCCCCATGCTGGCTCTTCACAGGCAAAGTTGGCTGATCTCTGTTTAAAGTCATGTCTAATTAAACTAGAGAGACCTGGGTTCAAATCCAACTTTGTTCCTTACTTGTGTGCTATTCAATCTGGAGGACAGAATATCAACCTCACAGAGTATGGATTTGGGAAGGAGAAAGCAGGTGCACACCGACCACTTCAGCATGCTGTCATGGAGGATGATGTAGAATATCTGAGGTGTATAGATTTTTAATACTATTTTTAACTTTAAATAATCAGAACAACAGCAATATGTTTTGTTGTGGTTCTAGAACCAGAAGTCCAAATCAAGGAAGTGGCAAAGTCATTTCCTTCTGGAGACTTGGGGGAGCTGACTCTGGGCCCGTTCTGTGCCTTAGTGTTGTCTGACTGGGGCAGCAGAAATCCAGGCTCAGTTCCTATCTTCATGTGGCTCTCTCTATACGCCGCTGTGGTAAATCAAACATGAAATTTTAGCATTTGTTTCCTATATGCAGATAGGTCACCAAGACTCAGAATTTCTGAAGAACAAATTTATAAAATTTTAGAATTTTATGAATCAATTAAAAAGGTTAGGAGGACCTAAACACCAGCCTAATATGACTCCTTTAACCTAATATTGCTCTCTGCTTTCTGGCGTTTCACCCTCCAATTCCTCCATCATATTTATTCCATGTCTTCTTTCTGTTCCCAAGCAAATATGTCATCTCTTTTTCTCTCTTCTCTGTATACCTGGCGAAGAACTGGAGGCGTCAGCTGGCACTCTCTGCATGCTCCTGTCTGCAGGCCAGGACTTGTTGCTGTGTCCTATTTAGGGGACCTGAGTTCTTAGTGACGAAATGTGTGCCATACAGAGACCAGCACAATCTTGGCAATCAAAGGGAGAGACACTTATTTTCCCTGCTAAGCAAATAGGTTATTATTGCAAACCACTAAGAACTGAGCTGAAGTCTGTGCACAAGAAATGACATGAATCATAAAAGTCTTAGCCAGGCTTAAACTATTGTGTATTCATACACAGAAGCATACAGAAGCACACAAACTCCAGCTGTTCATTTTTTCCTTTTCTTTCCTTCTGAATATGCCTTAATTCTGTTGTCACCCCAAGCCAAGGATTAAGTCAAGTAGGGGCTCAGTGGAAATCTGATCCAATCCTGCTTTTGGAAAGCATTCATAGAAAAGCTCAAAGCCGTGAAACTGTGGCTTCATCCCAGGACCTGATATGGAGTGTTTGCTCTGTGCCTGCTTTATTCTACCTAGTTACTGCCCAATAAATGGGCCATTGGCTCTTTGGGGAGAGAAGCTCTGAGGAGCTTGGGCCCAGTATTTGTCACCCAAATGCTGTGCGAGATGTGTCCCCACAGTGATTGCTGATGGACGACACTTAACTTCTCTCTGGGGTGCATGATACCTAGCAGAAACGGATGCACCCTAAGTAAAAAATTGGAAAAACTGGACTTTAACCAAGGCTGGGTAGTGGAGGAGCTTGGAAGGTCACCCACAGTCTCAGGGTGTGGGATGAGATTTTCTCTAAAGCTCTTTGTAGCTCTGAGACAATGACTACATTAAGATCCATGTAGTCTGGTTTTATTTTTATTTTTTTTATTTTTTATTTTTTATTTATTTTATTTTTTATTTATTTTTTTTTCCATTTATTTTTATTTTATTGAAATACAAATGTCAATCAGACAGTTTCAAAACACCATAACCATACAGAGTCGATGAAATAATACATTGCAAACTGTTTTCATAATGTTTTGGTATTGTACAAGGTGCATACATGATATTATATTTACAGGTATTTATGTAGCTGAATTA
>PVKA01010587.1:0-45103 GCA_004027165.1 Ctenomys sociabilis
TAGAATGTATGAAACAGATCCAAAGTAATATACAGGAAATTAAAACCTTAATCACAAGCTGGCAAATCCATTTGAGTGAAAGTGAAAATAGACTCTCTGACACCATTGCAGCTAGTGAAAAAGTAAACAGAGATCTCTGAAAAACAACTAGGATGCAGGAAAAAATAATTCAACACCTGCAAGATGATGCAAAGATGAACAATGGAAGACTAATAGGCATCAATGAGAAAGAAGAAATCAATACAAATGATATAAAAAGAATATGGGCAGAAGCAATAGCAGAAAACTTCGCAAATATGGGGCAACAAAAGACATTCAGTTAACTGAAACATATAGAACTCCAAATAACATTAACCCAATAAAAGCTCTCCCAGACATATAATAATCAAGATCCCAGAAATTCAGCACAGGAAGAGTATACTAAAAGCCACTAAAGAAAAGAAACAGATCACGTTTAAAGGAAAACTCATCAGAATAACGGCAGATTTCTCTTCACGAAACACCAAGGCAGGAAGAGCTTGGAGCCAAGCACTTCAAGTCTTGCAAAAAAAACAAATTCCAACCTAGACTGATATACCCTGCAAAACCCTCTTTCAAATATAATGGAGAAGTAAAATACTTCCATGACAAAGAACTAAAGAATTTCATGATGACAAAGCCAAGCCCACACTGACAACTAACTGATGTTTTAGAAAGGGAGCAAAATGATCACAATCCCATGAAGGAGAATGGAAAGAACCCACCAAATAGGGCAAACAGTTAAACATAGGAGAATAAGAAGTATACAATAGCAGTCTTTCAGTTATTCTTTTGTATACAGCAGCAAAATATTTCCATCAGTACATATTTACATCAGTACACTTTACAAATGGACTTCTCTTGCACCGTATGGGTTATGATTTCATATGGGTCTACAGAATGGATTTCAAAGAAACAGCTGTAGCTCAGTCCCACAAGTGACACCTGGCCACCAGTAAGTGTCATGGTCATTATCCATGTCCACAACACGCTAGAACTTTGTGTGATATCCTATCCCAAAACTGTCAGAAGTGCTGGTCATTTATTTATCATTCCAGTATTTATCTTATGTTTTATTCTTAGTACTTCTTTATGATGATGAAAACTTTTTCTTAGTTCAATTGTTTCTAAACATTTAATTTTTAATTAATTAGCATTTAATATTGCTTAATCTTAATTTTTAAGATTTATACTATATATTTGAATTACAATTTATCTAAAAGACATAGTATGATATCTTCTAGTATCAGAAACTTTAAAAAGTATATTTTCATTTTCTGTTGACTTTATATTACTTCTTCCCTGTCCTTTATACACACACATATATATGAAAAAAATACAAGTGTAACCCGACATAAGATTGGCACTGTTTCACAGAAATCTTCAATGACCTTTTAAATAAGGGTTCATCTAATATATTTTATATAGTCCTTTGAGAGCTCTTTATTGTTTATCCAGGAGCATGCTGCAACTTCTCATGCCTTTTGAATTATGCTGTTATTTCCTATATGCTACGTCTGGAGGTATTAAAATATTTCAAGTTTGCATAAACAGAAAATACTTCTAGTTTTCAAAGGTATATTTGCTAAGTATAAAATTCAAAGAGGATAGATTTTTTTTCTTTCAGTCCTTTAATTAGTCTAGTTTCTTACACACTTGGTCCTCTTTTTCTTTCTTTCTAATGTGGAATACGATGCTATTTAATTTTCTTCTTCCACAGCTAGTATTTTTTATGTATATGCTTTAATCACTTTTTTCTTTATAATAAGTTTTGGACAATTTCATTTTTGTGTATCTTGGTATGATTTTATTTAAATTTCTTGTGCAAAAGGTTCCTTTTTCTTGGAAATATGGTATAAGTTGAACTAAATTCAGAAATTTTAAATCTTTAAATATTTATTGCCTACTCCTTTCTACTTTGAGAATTTTAATTATATGAATATAAAAAAGGAACAGTTAATGCTTACAATTTTTGTTTTTGCTCTGATATTTTTCTTCTCTTGAATTTCTTATAACTTCTTATTTTTTAAACAAAACTTATACATTTATATCTGGTAATCTGAAAAACTAATTTGCATATAGCATCATGTAATACAGCAACTATCATTGGATTCCTATTACTTTGTTTAGTGAAATCTTGTATCATGTATAATGCTGTTTTCTTCTATCATTATTTTGTATTCTTTAAAAATAATAAAAAGTACAAGTATATATATATGTTACCTATCTTAGAGAGGCAGGGGGCAGGGTGCTACAAACACAATGACACTTGGGTTGCTCTCAGAAAGAGGCTCTGACAGTGGCTTTCCAACACACAACCACGGTGCTAGAAAAAAACCATTGTAGCAGCACCATGCAACACTCTTGTTTAATAAATGAAGATCAGAGCAAGTGAAGAAAAGTGCCCCAAGTCAAATCACAACCCCCCATACTGTACTGCACACTCAACCATACGTTACTGCCAGCAATACTCAAACCACCAACCTCAGCATTTGGAATAAGGGTTAGACAATGAGTAAGCTCTATACGTCTCTGGATCTCCTAAATGGCAGAAGCCAAAGAATGAAACTAAATGTCCGGGGCTGGGGATATAGCTCAGCAGCATAAGAACCTGCCTGGCAAGCTCAAGGTCCCAAGTTCAATCCTTGGAACCTCAAGAATAAACAAACTAAATTTCTCTTGTTTTTTATCTAATTTCCTAAAGGGGGGGGGGGTGGGAGACACAGACAGTACACAGCAGATCCTGCTCTCATTTTTAAGAAATATGACACTGCCAGGGGAAAGCAGTATCATCAAGACCAGGTGGTAATGCCAACAGGATTTCTCTATGGGTCCAGAGAAGAGTCCTGGTCCAACATCACATCTTCACTAGCTGCGTCTTTTCTGTAGGAGCATGCCTGGGCCTTGTGTCCTACAGGCAGTGACACTTTCTTCCCTGCCAGTCATCCATTAATACAGTCTATTTTATTTTATTTTATTTATTTTTGTATCTGGAATCAAACTCCTGATCTCATACTTACCAGGCAGGCACTGTGCCGCAGAGCTATAACCCTGGCCCAATCAATACATTCTAATTTTGCTTTTAAGTGTCCTATGTTAGAATTCACAATTCAGTTAACCATGGGAATTTGCTAGGTTAAACTTTCATGATGCATCTCAAATCTATCACACTAACTCAGGCCTGTATTCTCTGGAATAATCAGTAGATGCTTAAAGGGCCAAGCTCCAGAAACCACCACTGTACTTGATCTATAGCAAATATTCAATAGAGGGCCAGCCAAATAACTCAGCAGACTAAAGTGCCTGCAAGCAGGCACAAAGGTCAGGGGTTCAATCCCCCAGGCTTGCAGTGCCAGCCCCACCTCCAGGGATTGTTGAGATGACAACTGAGACTGGGCATGGTGGCACATGCCTATAATACCAGTTCTTGGGAGGCTGTAAACAGGCGGATCACTATGAGTCCAATCTAGTAGTGAGACCCTGAACACCCTGTAGGCCCTTCCCTAAAATACAGAAAAAAAAAAATTCAATACAGATTTGTCACACTGAATTGCACCAATGTGCACCAGGTATGGAAATACTCAGGCTGAATATGCAGAAAGCTCCAGAAGTCTGGGTTTTACATTATTGCACATGTAATCATAAAATATACACTAAATATCTTCACAGAATATCTAATGTGGTCCTCTCATTCAATAGAACAGAAAACAAGCTACCTGAAAGAAAATCAATTATTCTATACATACTTGTTACATAGATTATGGAGCCAGACCTCATGTAACTCCCCTTATGACTACGACCTTTTCTGAGGGAAGGGATGTTGCTTACTCTTTATGAACAAACAAGTAGAAATCCCAATAAAATCTAGTAAACTGAGTTCCCAAACTGAGGTTTTAAATTAATGTGTTCCTACAGCAAAATGTTCTAAGTTAATAGTTTCATTGTTCAGTTCATGTGCTAAATTTATGTGGATAATGCACGTTTCTAATAAAGCTTTCCTGAAAATCAATAAATCAATGGAAAAATATGAACACTCACATGCAAATTAAGAGCCACTTCACTTCAGAATCTGGTACCTTACCTCTCATATTTAAGAGGTCTATACCCCCAGTGAACATGTTGATGCATAAAACACACATCTCCCACACACATCCTAAAGCCACGCAGATATTTTTGCCTCTTTTCAATAAGATTCAAGCCACCCCCTCGGCTCCCACAGCTTAGGACTCCTACAGCTGAGGACTCACAAACACAAGAATCGGGAGACAGGGAGATTTTGCAAAAACAAATCTCATTCAACTTCACTGTTCATCTGAAGTGAAGGCCCAGAGCATAAAACATGTTGTCCACGGTCATTCAATTAACCAGCAGCACCTGAATCAGAACCTGCTTTTCTGGAGTTTTTTGACTCTTAAAAGCCCCGTTAATTCTCAATGCTTTGTTAATAACTATACCCCTATTTCAGAGAACGTGTCTTTGAGCAATATTTCTCATTGTAGTAATCATTTTTTCCTATCTCCATAAGTAAAATATTGGTAAAAACAGATCCTCTTCCCTGTCTGCCTACAGAGCTGAGAGTCCCTTCTTGTATTCTTCCTGTCATCCCACTAAAATGAACTTTTTCCTTCACTGTATCTTTGAAAGTTGTATCAAATTCCTAAAGCTGCTTACACACACACACACACACACACACACACACACACACACACACAATGTTCCTTTCATATTAAAAGTTTAGGCAGGAAATTAGATGATGAAATTCAATGAAATAAACAGTCATTTAAATTCCTCTTGCCAGTCATCTGAGAAACATAATGGGCACAAAGGGTGTTGCTGGCAGTAATAGTTTCTGGCTTATCTTCTCATCCATTTGAAGAGGGTGGGAAAGCCAGATAAAAATATAGCAAATTTTCCACTTTCCCACTTTCAATTGGTATGGGAAATGTGAAGCGGAGATTATGGGTCCAGTAACAGAGCAATATTTTTTTTAAACATTAACCATAGGCTGAAGTCAATAATGCATTTATAAAAACTAGACATACAAAAAATAAAAATGAATTCTAATACCATTAGTTTTATGATGACCCAGCTGCAACAAGTAATTTGCACTGTGCATCTGCAGCAGATAAAGCCAAACAGAATGGCAGTTCAAAACTCCCAGATGATATGTCACTGTTATTGCTAACAAATAAAACAAGATTAAACAGAACTATGACACAAAGAAGCTTTTGCTCATAAAGATCTTCTCCCTTAACAGTGTGGTCAGATAAACAAAAGGAATCAAGTAATTGTGAAAGGTAAGGACCAAAATAAGGGGAAAAGTAGTATTTCAATCATGGAGAGAAAAGTAAGGTATGGCTCCATGCACAGGAAACAGGACAGGAAATAGGAGCAAGCCATCTAGTGAGCCAATGGTTTCCAAAGGGTAGAAGAGCGAGCCTCTCTGCCTGGATGACTTCCAAAATTGTATCCACCAGCCACTCGACAAATACTCACTGAATGCTTACTTCAGGTCAGACGGTGTTCTAAGCTGCAAGAATAGAACAGTGAAACAAGCAGAGAGAGACTCTACCCATGCAAATTTCTAATCTCGACACTACTTTGGGGTTGGAAGGATGTACTTCTACCATGGCACCTCCAGATCACATATCTACAGCCAAGGTCACCTGCCTTGCTTGCCAGATAAGCCTTCCATGTGGGCGTCTCTCTTAAACCATTCATTTTTCCTGACCACTGACTTTCAAGCCAGGTCAGGCTCTGCCTTCATTTCCACCTCTACAGACTGCTTCAATATATTATCAAAGACCTGATTGCCTCATTCTGCAAAATTCCTGAAGGAGTCTCCCTGTTCTGCTCCCTCTCACATTTGGTCAAGAACCCCGCCATCCTTTGACTGCCTGTTTATGACCCTCCTAAGGGTATCAGGTCTTCCCTCTGACAGCTGGTCGGTACCTCCATGCCATTCCAGCCGATAGCAACCACACCCTTCCCTCAAATATGAACTCTTGGCTCCTCTCTTCCTTCTTCCCCATGTTCAATCCATAAGGAACGTCTAGTGGTATGGGCTCCAGAATATACTCACACTCTGATCACTTATTACCACCTGCACTGCTACCACCCCAGCTCAAGCCACATTCACACTACCCCAACTATCATAGCTTCCTCTCTGGCCTCGCAGCTCCCTCTTATAGTCTACTGTGAAAGCAGCAGTCAAAGTGACCCTTTTAAAAGACAAGTGAGAGCCAAACCATGGTGGCACAGCTATAATCCCAGCACTTGGGATGCTGAGGCAGGATGATTGCAGGAACTTTGAGGCAAGCATGGGCCATAGAGCAAGTTCAAGGCCAGCCTGCACTACATAAAGAAACCCTGTCAATATATTAAAAAATGGCAAGTTAGTCACTATCATTCCCTACTCAATAACTGTGAGCAGCCAGTTACTCAGAATAAAAGTCAAAATATGTAAAAGGGCCCAAATGCCCTAAGTGATGGACACAGTCAGGTTTCCCCACCCCCACCACGTCATCCCCATGACTCTCACTTCATTCTTTCATTGGCAGCAGCCAGCCTCCTTACACCTTCCACAAGACACAAGATGTTCCTTTCCAGAGTCCTTGCAGTCTACTCCTGCCACCAGGGGTGCTCTTCCTTTCCTATGTTCACGGCTACTCCCTCACTCATTCAAGACTTCTCAACTCTTCACCCCTTCCCTGAAGCTCACCTTAACAGCCTATTTCACACTGCAACTTCCTCCATGCGTCACCGTCCCCTTTTCTGCGACTGCTGTCTCCCAAAGCAGCATCTCCTGGCATACAGCTTGCAGTCTACTTAACTTTGTTTTTTGGGGTTTCTCCTCACTATACTATAAACTCTACAAGAGGAGAGATTTTGCCTGTTTGGCTCATGCTTTTATGCCAAGTGCCTCGAACACTCCTACCTGTGCACTGAGCATGATCATGTTGATAGCACTAGTCACAGGACATCTGCTCCAAGACCACCTTTCATAAGCATAACTCAAAATGTCACCTCCCTGCATTAATTTTTATACATGTGATAAATTAGGCTTCCTCCTTATTTTTTTAATCATTCATTATTTATTTATCTATTTGGTACAGGATCTTGCTATGCAGCTTGGACTTGTGGCAATCCTCCTATCTCAGCCTCCCTAGCACGGGGATTACAGGTGTGCACCACCGTGGCCAGTTTTAGTGGCTGGCAATGCATGTGGTACTGGGGATTGAACTCAGGTTCTTGCGCTTGCCAGGCGGGTGCTTATGGGCATCTTCTTTAGGAAGATTCTCTCAGAGGATTCCTTTCTGAGTATTTGTATCAATACCACTTTCAATGCTTTAGTGTACTTGTCGGTATTTTTAAAAAATACTCCTAAAATTAACATAATTTAGAGATAGTTTAGCTTTCTTTCTGGCATTTTTAACTCACTCAATTTCCTTCAGAAAGTTAACAAATTTTTTGACATTTCACCACAAGCACTGCCCCTTTAAAGACTACTTAAGAGGACACAGTAGAGGGTATAAAAATGATCTTTAATCAAGAATGTGAATTAATACACATGCTATACTTGTGTCTCAGTTACTTTTCTCTCTTGCTGGGACAAAACATCTGACACCTTAAATTAAGGAAGGAAAGGTTTATTTAGGTCACAGTTAGTGGAAGTTTCAGTCCCTACTCAGCTGGCTCCAAGTCAGACAGGCACAAGGCAGAAGGACTCAGCTATAAAGAATAATAAACTCGAAGCCTTCATTCATATTTAAGTGGATGCCATTTAAAGACATACTTATAAGCAAAATAAACCAGACCCACATGTACAAATATCATATAGTCTCCCTAGTATAACTCAAAGAAGAACTGCAAATAGAAATGTATAGCACAATTAAAAGCAAAGCGAGAACTTGAGGATTGGACAATGAGGAGAAGGCAAGGAGAAATGCTGAGAAACATGACAGGCAAGACCATTCACTTACACACACTAGATGGGTAGGACAATGATCCTGAGAAACATCAGATTTTTGAAACTAGAAGTTAAGTGGTAGGATTCTCACCCAACTAAGTATATATGCTGATACCTGTGAACCAAGCAACTGCATTGAATTTAGCAAAGTGTAATAGAAGGGTCATGCTCCAAATGCCTGCCATTCTGGTCTTCTAAATATACACTTCTTGTCAAGTCATACCAGCTATTACTATACTGCCCTTTCTTAAAGGGTAGTAAATGAAAAATAAGACAAAAAAGTCACAAGACAGTCCTGCTACAATGCTACTATGCTGTATATGGATGGATTTCTAAATATCTATGTAAATATATGTAAGTGTTCATTCCTATTTTTTGATTTTTTTTCTTCTTCATATTCTGTATGGACTTAAGAGTTTAGTATCTCAATACTTGATGGAAAATACGTGTTCCATGTTATGCCTATGATGTCTGATATTTAGACTAATAGTGTGGGTAAACTGAACTGCATATGTTGCAGGGTAATAATAAACTTTTCTTCTGGAGGGTTAACAACCTAAGTTTGCAGATCAAAAATTGGAGGAAAAAGAAAGGCTGCAAGGTCAGCCAACATTTTGGCCCTAGCCTTTCAAGGTCAGTGAAGACTCAGGACACATGAGAATCTGTACTGTAACATCATGGAACTCAGTAATGCCCCAAATTTTCTGATTAAGGAGATTATGGGGCCACAGAGGAATGTGATCAATGATATATAGTGTGCCTAAGGAGAGTCACATGGAGGGAAAACTTTCTCTCAGGCTTCCACAGAGAGCAAATTAGTCAAGCAATGACCATGACTCAATATAATTATATATATATATATATATATAATTAGCCATCCATGTTTTGAAAATCTGTAATATATGTATCGTATGTTACCCTGTTTATGTCATTTTTTCTCTTTGTTTTTGCTTCTATTTTTTTCACTCTTCAAGTTAAAATAGAAATAAATAAAGAGAAGACTTTCAATTTTCGCCCATTAAAAAAAAAATAAAGATAACAATAAGCAGTGTATTAAAAAAAAAAAAAAAAAGAAAAAGCAATTAGATAAACCAAACTGACTGGCTTTCAAAATTTCCAAGGAATAAAAGACCAAAAAAAAAAAGAGTAACTGTTCTAGATCACACTTAACAAATTTACATTTAACACCAACTCTCGGGAAAGTAATAGTGTGGTAGCTAAGAACTGAGAACCCTAGAGCCTTATCAGTTTAAACTGTGACTCTAAATCTTATCTCTACCAGATGGAGAGGGCTCTAAGCCATCAGCTTGTACTCTATAAAACAAGGACAGTTACACAAATTTCTCCTGCTATACTGTAGTTGGGCTCTGTACTATAGTTTGGATCTTGAACACCCCCTACAGGTCCATGTGTTAAAGCTCTCGTCCACATTGTGGTGCTTTTGGGAGGTGGTAGAACGTTTAATATGTGGCATTAGTAACAGCTCTTAAGGTCACTAGGGGCATGCCTTAAAAAAAGCCTGCCTCTTTCTTCCTCAACTTCCTGGGCTCAAAGGAGAAGTGGTCCTGCTCTGTCCTTTAATGACCTCCTGGGCTCAGGGTAGGAGCGGTCCTGTTCTGTCCCTTGCCCCCGCTGTGAGGTGCTGCCTCACCACAGGTCAAGTGATAGAACTGCTATCATGGGCTGGGACCTTCAAAATCCTGAGCCAAAGTGAAAATTCTCCTGCCAGTTGCTCATCTCAGGTATTTCAGGACAATGATGAAAGCTAACACAATCCCTAACAATTTCCCTTAGGATTTTTAGACACAGTGATGCAAGAGTCACGCATTTACTACAAACCATACTTCAAATTTTGAATTTTGTTCTTTTGCCAGTCTAGTGATGTGCTGCATGGTCCTCCCTGGGGACCGTGTGCTGCAGCAGCAACAGCAACAACAAGCCACAGATCCCAGCCTGCTGTCTGACCACAGCCTCTATGGTGATTGTTTTGCTCAGCTGTGAGCAAAAACTGGGTGTACCCATGCAACTTTGCTTTGCCATGACCCCATGCAAAGTCAGGGAGCATCAGTAATGTCTCCTCTGAAATATTGTAGCATTAAACAAATTTATCTCTAAAGGCCTCACTATAATTGTCAGTGGCAAGGATGATCGTAGTCGCAGTGGTGGTGGGCACCAGATCCTGGAAGGAAAAAGGCACAGACTGGCATGGTCACTTCACCCACTGAGCTGACAGCGAGATAAGAGTTGGCAGAAATTGCCAGGCAATTCAGAGACTGTTGTGAAGTAAGAACTCTGGCTCACAAAGGTCTTTCAACTGCAAAAGAGGCTAATAGGACAAGAGGCAAAGAAAGATGGTACCAGGACCTAAGGAATGGCAGAAGATGGGACCTAAGTAATGGCACAAGACAGGAACTAAGGAATGGCACAAATACTGGAGGTGCAAGGACAGAAGACATCAAATTGGGGATGGAGAGAATAAAACAAAAGCTCCTGGCTGGGCTGCTGGGTGAGTTGGGCCACTTACTGGGAAAGGGACAAGAGAGCACAAGCAGGTGTGAGGGTACAAGGACAGCAAGTTCCATGGAGTGAGACGCAACAGGAAGCATCCGCCACGTGGAATCACAGCTGAAGTCTTGATCTTCAGAGGAAAAACTGCAGTGGAAGTCTTGATTCAGAGGAAAGAAACTGCAGTCTTTGACATGAAATGCCTACCACAAACAGATTTTATCTTTTTTCTTTCCTGGGTTCCACTTGCAAAAAGATAATTTTTTAAATAGTCAGTCTCATGCACCTAGAGTAACTACTTTATTATATTTTGTAGTATGTCTATTTACTACATATGTAGATATTAAAATGGTTCTTAACAGGTTCATTAAACTTGACTTTCAATCCCCTTTATAGAAATGTCAGATATTCTTACTTGAAAGTAGTATTTTATTGAAAGTAAAAAAGAAATCATAGGGGCCAGGGAGATGTCTCAGTGGAATAAGCACTTCCTTGGCAAGCACAAGGGCCTGAGTTCAATCCCTGGTTCTGCCAAAAAAAAAAACAAAAAAGAAAGAAATCATAAGCTCTCATTTCCTAGGCTTCGAGCAGATGACTTCTCCTTGACCCTTCTCAAAATAAAAATGGCAGAAACACAAACTTACTGCATTTATACATCTGTGGCAAAATGCATAACATGCTGACATTCATAAAGAAAGTTAAATCTAGGTCCACAGAGTCTTACATATGGATCCAGCCAAAGCCAGGTCTGCTACACAACACAAGGGCTGACTTGTCATTTCGTGAGTGCCTGACAATGCACACGCCGCCTACTCAACATGCTGTCCTCAAGGTACACTGCTGCGCTGCCTGGTGTCTGAAGATCAGCTCAACCTGCCTTAGCTCACAGGCCACCTCACTGGCCCCAACATCTACTCCCTTCTGGGACAATACACCCAGAATCTTAGACCTTACCTGAGTGCACACAGCTAAGCATCTTTTGCAGCAGTGTACCATCACGTGGCTAAACACCACAACTTCCAGGTCCTTCCCCCAGAGAGGCTGCTCATACTCCACTTCCTTTAGCCTACGGACTAAACGTAGATGCTGGGGTGAAGGGCCAGACAATTTAAGAACAAACTAGAAGAAGCTGGCATCTCTAAGGGACTACTGAAGAAAGAGCCACACTTCAAACTAACTAACATGGTTTTTACATTTAAAAAACTTTATACTGGTTACACCACTATAATTTTTTTATTAAAACATTCAAATAAATATTTTAATTCACTTCTGCTCCATTAAGATCTAAAATTATGCCAGATTTCTTTAAGGCATACTTAGTTTATCCTGGAGCTTTTCATTTCTTTACCATGATACCTGATATGTCAGCATCACACATAGTTTTCAATAAATGTTCACACTGGAGTCTTCAAGGTAGATTGAATACCATTCCTCTCTGAAAGTGAAGAATGTACTCTTCAAATTTTTTGGTAGTACCGACATTGGCACAGCCCTTGTGCAGGACTTCTAATCCATCTGACAAATATATTACACATGATGCTGATATTCTAGACCCAGCATCAATGCTTGCTTGTGCTGACATTTTTCCCTGCTTTAAGCAGATTGTACTGAGCCCTCCATATTTTCCTCTTTGGTGTTTGTGCCCCCCCGCCCCAAAAATCTCCCAGATTACCACATCCTCATCCCTAAAACCATGAAATGGCAAAAAGGACTTCTGCTTCTGTGACTCAGGATCTGGAGATAGGGAGGTCATCGTGGGTCTTCTAGGTAGCCCAATTTAATCACTAGAGTCCTTGGAAAGAGACAGAAAAGTCAGAGTTGTAGAAGCGATACAAGAAAAACAAATGTTGGGAGGACCCCCACACTGGAAGGAGCCATAAGCAAGGGTATAGCTCATGAAGAAAAAAAACAGCAACTCCCCCAAGAACGCTTTGAAGACCACAACTCTACCACTCAGAATTTAGCCCCTCAAGCCCAAACTAGACTTCTGAACAATAAAATAAATCCATTTTGCTTTCAGTCACAGAGTTTGCACTAATCTGTTACAGCAGCCATCAGAAACTCACATGAGGCCCTCACTTGCATAATAATAACCCAGTTGAAGTTCAGGGTAGGATTTTTCCAGACCTAAAGAGTCAGGTTGAAATATGCAACTTTCAAAATATAGCATATTAATAGTAGAGCATCATATTAAAATATTAATAAAATCAATGGCATTTGTAGCATTAACCAAATTATTGGGTTCTATAGTATTAGTGTACTAGTAATATACAATTCATTTACAATTTTATTGTAATAACACAGACAATTCTCCCTGCTTGCCACTGCCACCCCCTAAAAGAGAAGTCACAGAAATTAAATATGAGTAGTTGTGATAGGTACCAACAAATCTTTCCAACTAGATAAAAGGATGATCTCTACTCACGGAGTGAATCTTCATCTCAACATAAAACTGCTTACCTTTTTCACTAACTTTACATTGTCTTGAGGAATAAAATCTTTCTCTGTCAATGAAATAGCATACAATGATTTCTCCAAAGGCAAAAGAAGATCCTAAGGGGTCTTTAAAATCTGTAGTCATGCATACTGTTTTCCTGATTATTATTTAGTCCAAAGCTCTAGTTGAATTTTAATTCATCTTTTTCTTGAGCAGAGCTGCACAATTGCCCTTTAGCTTCTGCATGCTCTGAACAATACAATTCCAGGAGATGCACAGAGGACCCAAGCTTCATACATCTCTACCTGTCCACCTCCAGAGTCAGGCACAGGGGTTCCTAATCCAGCCACAAGATCAAAAGCCAGTCAGCATCTCAGCCGTACTTCTAGCCAGCATCACCTAGGGTATCCACTTCTGTTCTTTCTGGCTTCATTATGGTTTTAATTCCCAACTCAGAGAAGACCAGACAAACACATAGGTCTCTTTGAAAACTCTCACCTGTTGGTCCCAAAGAAAAGTCCCAAGCCATGCCCATGTGTGCCATTCTAACCCAGGGCTCACCCACACCTGACCACAAAAAAGTTCACTTCAAGATCACATCCCTGGCCTGTTTGCATTGGCAGGATTTCAAAAAAACACAGATCTACAATTGTACTACAAACTGGTGGCCTAAATCTACTTCCCCTTCAACCTCCTGACCAGAACCAAATGCATGTTGTTTAATACCCAAAACAGTCTAGACCCACACAACAGGACTCCTTTTGTTCCAGAAACTCAGTAACTTCTTTGTAACACAACCCCACATTACAGTGAAGAGAATGCACACTATCTCCTGTGTCACACTCATGGAAAGCAAAAGCATTATCTTCCTGGAGCGCAAGTTTGGTTCTAAACACTTTTCCCTACATCACTGTTAAGTGTATCCTGGGTTTTGGTAGGCCTTAGAATCACACCACAGATAACCTGCCAGTTTTTCTACCTGCATCTAAAGTTTTCTACCTGGAAAATATAGGCTACATTTTCCTTACATCTCCGAGTTGAAGGCCCACTAGCCAAGTGGTCTTCTGTGCCTACAGAAAGTTCCACCTACTCTGCATCTTGCAGGGAAAAGTGAGCAGCACACACAGATTGAGTTTTGATGTCTCTTGAGCAATGGTCTTTATTAAAGTTTCCAATGCCTAACTCCATATGCACCACCCCATACAACACATCTACTTTCGTGCATTGGGCCTTAGTGTATCTGTCCAATCGAAGAGCCATTCTGGTCTTGCTCCTTCCTGAGTATGTGTCTGCACTACAGAAAATGTGCGGAGTTTTCTATTTCTTCACTTTTAAATGCTGTTAACCAGTTGCTGCTTGGCACAAACGTTAAAAGCACCCAGGGGAGGAAATAACCCCAGGCTAACAACATGCCATTGTTTCTCGTTTCATGAGCGAACCCATAATCTTTTTAAATTTCCTCTTCTACTTTTTGTCTTACTTTGAACTCGACATTTATTTTCAATAAGCGCTATGAGGTTTTTTCCATTCTGCCTTTTATCTGCAATTTTTAAGATTGCTCTGCCCCAGAGTTAGTCTCTTTTGCCAAAACAAACTACCAAAGATGGATGGCTTACTTTTCTCAGAGTTCTGGAGGCTGATGTCAGAGATTGAAACAAAACAAGGTCAGGCTCTGGAGAGGGCCATGTTCGACTCTCGCATGGCCGCCCTCTCAATGATTTCTCAGAGACAGAAAGCAAGCCTCCTGCGAACCGTCACTGAGGCCCACCCTCATTCTCATTCTAAACCGAATTATCTCAGAAAGATCCAATATCAAATCCCATCACATATACTAAATGTGCTTTAGTACACATCTTGTGAGGATGCACATCAGACCACTGTATTCTCTTCTGACGGTCCATTTCTATTGGCCATAAAATGAGTCCATAGACAGAATTTCATTATAAAATAAGTGCAAATTGAACTCTGCAAAGTCTTAGACCCAGACTAAGTGCTAGATATTTATGGGTGAACACACTCAGTTCTCAATATCAAGATTGCCCATATTTTCTGGTTCTAGATGGAAATACAGAGTAAGCCCTTATTTGCTGAGGTTACATTCTAAGACCCTCAATGCATGGCTACAACTGCAGGCAGCCGCAAAACCTATATGTACTGTTTTTCCTATACATGCATATCTATGATAAGGTATAATTCATGAATAAGACACAGTAAGAGACTGATAAAAACAACTAACAACAAAGTAGAACAATCATAACAATGTATTATAACAAAACTGCCTATCTCATAGTCTTGTTTTGGGGATTATTATTTGAATAAGGGGGACTTGGACATAAACATTGTAATACTAGAAGAGTTAACATGATAACACAGCTGGCCAATAAGTAATTAACGGCGGATAGTGAACAAAGCATAGATGCGCTAGACAAAGGGATGAGTCACATGCCTCTGGAAAGAGCAGGACAATATCACATTTCATCTGTTATTGAGAGCAGCACACAATTTTAAACCTATTTCTGTAATTTTCCATTTACTGTCTTCAGACCTGGTCTCCATGGTGTTGCCTCTCTGTAGCAGTCATGGAAATGGGCCATGCAGACCACCACCCCCTTGTCAGCACAACTGATGGACAGCCGCCTCCAGCTGCCACGGATGCAGGTTCCCTGGGTCACTGGTGCCAAGGCTGTGGACTTGCTGGGCTGCTGATAACTGGCACCTAGCACAGAGGTCCTGGAGCTGGGCATTCTCCTGCCCCAACCAAAAAGGAAGGCTCTGTAGCACTGTGGGCCCAGCCCAGACTTTCGCAGAAGGCCTCTGTCATCTAGAACTCTTCTTCCTGAACTCCCTTCCTTTCCACTTTCTCTGACAGATGTTGGACCATGGCTGGACTGAAGGTTCTCATTGCCTTCTGTTGTTCTGTCCTCAGAAGAGTCAAAAGAACCTACTCACCAAATAAATTGACCTAAAGTAAGAAAAACTTTCATTCCCAAGTACTGGCTATTCATCCATCTCCTCTGAGACAAGCAACTGAAACAAAAGAATATTGGATCATTTATCTGAATGTATAAATAAGAACCAAAGTGTATGAATATACTGTGAAACTGGAAGAAATTGTTCAAAAGAAAGGGGAACTAAAAAGGGGAGAAGGAGAAAGGAATGAAAAGGAAAGAAAAACTAAAAGATTCCATAGTCTTAAGTGAAATAAATTGGACAGATGTTTAAGTATCACAGTGTTTCTCCGGTGGGACAAAATGAAAGGGTAAAGACCAAAATCTGTAACACACTGGGAAACAGAAGAAAACATTCAAATGGGAGGGAAACAAGGGCTGAGAAGTGGAAAGGAAAGAAAAGAGAAGGAAGAAAACAGAAACAAAGCTTTTGTAAACAAAGAGGGGGCCAGGGAGATGGCTCAGTGGAACAAGCGCTTCCCTGGCAAGGGCAGGGGCCTGAGTTCAATCTCCAGTTCTGAAAAAAAAAAAAAAGAGGGCAATAAAGGTTGAAGGGAGGGAGACAAAAAGGAAGAATTCAGAAGTATCATGTACAGGTACAAAGTTCTCTACTAAAATTAATTCAAAAATAGTCCACAGAAGAAATAAAGAAAAAAATTCATAAATTCAACCACAACACAAGGAAAACAGCTTACTTTGATACAATTGAGCGTTCAGCCACTCTGCATTTTCCATGTCCTCATGAGGTTCTGGGAAGGCTACAAACACCAGGGAGGGCTCCTGCCCTCAATGCAATTCCAGTCTGTGCTCTGTGCTTTACTCGTATAACTCATTCATTTCAAACAATTTCCTTAAGCTTTTTATGCTCTGTACAAGGCATGTGACTAAACAAAACCACTTCCCATAAATCTTTTTCTTTCTTTTTCATCTGTTTGCTTGTTTCACAGTACCGAGAATCAAATCCAGGGCACCACTGAGCTACATATTCAGCCCTTCCTTTTTTTTTTTTTTTTTCGGGGAACCAGGGATTGAACTCAGGCCCTTGCACTTGCCAGGGAAGTGCTTCTCCTACTGAGCCATCTCCCCAGCACCCCTCAACCCTTTCTTAGTTTCTGTCTTGAGACAGGGTTTTGATAAGCTGCTCCGGCAAGACTCCACCTTGGTCCTCATCCCCAGCCTCCCAAGTGCTAGGATTGCAGGTGCGCACCAACACCCCTGGGGTACTACGCACACAAACCCTAAAGCAATGCACTGCTTAGTTTCACTGTGCTTGATATTTATAAAAGTGAAGTTGTACTGCACATATTACCTTGCACCTTCTTTCATTATACATTATGGCTTGAGATGGATCCATGGTGTACTGTAGAAGGCTGTTTGCTCTTCACTCAACAAAAATTCTACACTTTCCATAACTCAGTCAATCACTACTGGAGATCTGTATTATTTCTGATATTCTGATTCTGCGAGTGTACTATTTCCAGCGCCTCCCCTCCACAGACCTCATAATCACATTAACCATTTTTCTAAGGCATATACATACCTAAGAGTGGAGTTTCTCCATCACAGCATATGCTCAACTTTATTATTTTTCAACTGTAATTGTGCATTCCTCTACTTTTTAGCAGTGAAGACAATCCTATTACTCCACACACTAAAACTTGTTTCTTCACTTATGTTTTAGGATATCTGGTGCCATGAAAACATACACTGCTTACTGTGTGAATGCCAATTCTACAAACAGCAAATGGGATCGGAATACATTCAGACATTCTCTATAAGATTAAAGTAAGCACAAGAGATTACAACTAAATGGTTACACCAAAGAACTGGCTTCATTTCACTTGTTCTTCCTTCCCTCCTTAAAGAAATCCACTTCATTCTCCACTATAACAGTGTAATTAAGGAATAAAAGGTAATACTTGATCTATTTCACTGAAGTCTTACTCAGATATCCAATTTTTAATGATAAAGTCTTAGCTGTAAGTTTTATAGGCACTTACTTTTTTAATTCAATTCTTATCAGATTGTATCTATAATTCTTATAATGGTTAAAAAAACAATCCTTTACAAAAGAAAATGCTCATCATAAATTTTCTGAGAAAGCTCAGAATGGACCACACTTAGAAAATACTGAGGAAGGATGTCATAGCAGCATCAACTGAGAATTTGGAATTTCTCCCACCCACATACAGGCAGATCCTTAAAGCACATGCCCACTCACAAAACTGTTCTTACTACATAAACATGAATATGCATTTCCTTAACTGAAGGAGTATCTTTAGCACATTAAGTTGGCATGTAATCAAAGTAACCCTAACTTTATATAATTTAACACTGGTATTATGGTTTACTGATGTGAAGTTAAGGTTTCTGCATCAACAAAACTCAGCAATCATGGTTTGATCCATTAGTCCAAGGAAACTGAGATAAATGAACCCCAGATGGTTTCAAAAAATGCACTCCTTTTGGACATCAACAAGTTATACAAAAAGATTCCTGGCTCTTCAGACAGTAATCCAGTACAATTAAAGGAGACTAAAGGATAAGACTGGAAAGCCACAGGCTGTATCCATAGATATTCAAAATAAAACTAATGGCAATGGATAATCAAACTCCAAAGATAAATTGCTGAATGTACTCAGTCTAAACTTGTAAGAAATTTCAAATATTCACTAGTGCTAATGTTCAAAATAACAGAAAATTTAATATAAGGAAAACATGTACAGTAAGGTATCATCATTGTTAGTATTGTAACACCACTGAGCTTCTTTATTTTTAATGAAATATACTATGAGAAATACCTGAGGGCAATGCTATTGGTATTCTCAAAAATGGACGTTGAAAATGTTCACGATTTTGGTCAACATACATTCTTTCCATTTATCTTCATAAATTACCCCCAAAGTATCTTTGGTAACATAATAGTGAATTACAGAACAATTTCTCAGTAAAGTACAAAAGTTATTTTGCCCAGATGAGAAATAGCAATCTTATTTTATGCCCCTGGAATAGAAGATGTCCAGCCTTCCTTAGGACTAGGCATATCTAAGCACCCTGAAATAAGATGCTTAGAGAGAAGTGACCCTAGCAAGGGCTTCTTTTTGTTCCTTTCCTATTTGTGCATTCTGTCACCGAGACGTCACATCACTCCAGCCACAGTCCCATATCATGAGGGCACCTGGAGAACAGTGGGCACAGGAAGCGACGCACAAGCAGTCTGGAGACACCCGCAACAGAGCAACTGCTATCCCCTCCTCTCCAGACTTCACCTGAGACCACAAGAAACCTTGAGGGAGGGAGGCAGGCAGGCCTAGAAGCTCACCCTTGTAACCCAGCGCTCTGGGAAACAGAGGCATCAGGGTCACATGTTTCAGCTCACCCTTGGGCAATTACAGACTTGGCAAAACCTTGTGTCCAAATTAGAAAAAAATAAAACAAAAACAACAGGAGGGGCAGTGCAGTACAAAGGCCCTTAATTCACCCCTCAGTACTAAAAGACTTTTTTTAAAAGAAAGGGAGAAACCTTGGGGCCAGGGAGATGGCTCAGTGGAATAAGCGCTTCCCTGGCAAGTGCAAGGGTCTGAGTTCAATCCCTGGTTCCGCCAAAAAAGAAAAAAGAAAAGAAATCTCTAACTTATTTAAGGACTGTTAGGTGTACCCCTCAGTTTAACTCAATCACATCTGCAACAGTTCAACATTTGTTTAAAGAATAACAAATTCTTGTGTTCCTAGGGAATGCATGTATCACTACAGAGAAACTTTTAAAAATTTGGTTTTTTTTCTGTTAATAAAGAAGAAACATTTATTCTCTAGTTACTAGAAATCCTGCCTTCTATTCCTTCCTTTTTTCATCCCCCAAATGTACAATTGCTGCTACTGGAATTGCCAAAATTATTACCTTAAAAACCCTCAACTTACTTTTTTTTTCTGAATGGCCTTATTACCTCATTCTCTTCTCTAACCTCTAATCCTTACAAATACCGCCTTATCCTTGAACATACTACCTCAGCCCCACGAGCATGTCTACAACTCAAATTCCAAATCCACTAACACTAGCATTCTCAGGATGCCCACCTCCCTCTAATTAGTGAGAGATGAATATAAAGAGATTTAAAAGCACAACCAAACCTCCTTTGATCATGGTTAAAAAAAAAAATCAGCAACAAACTAAAGATAATTAATTATACTTCATATCCTTTGCCTGTGTAGATGTTCTATTTCCAAGGCCCTACTTTTGTTATAAACCCAGGGGACATAAGTCATAGCTTGGAATAAGGGATAGGCACTTATTTCCAATTAAAGAACAAATCTCTATCCTAGGTAAACTGTGACCCAGGAGCCTACAAGTCAAAATCACTGATCCCCATCCCCATTTGCCCAAGGAAAAACTAAAGAACATTATTTCTGTCACAATCCCATCTTCTTTGTCAAATATTAACAAGATGGATCCACTTAAGAAGTGTTGGTACAGAGAACTAAAAAAAGGAAAAGGACACCGAATTTAAAATTAATGTGATTACTTACAGTTTACTGTTGTTTACCCGAAAGAATTTCAAAGAAAGCCTGGAAATAGAAAACACACACAAAACACACACACACACACACACACACACACACACACACACAATTTCAACAAGAGGGAAAAAAATATGTTATTTGTTATATAACACAAAAAAAAAATATTTTAAAGTATAACTTCAGTTCCAGAGAGTGAAAACAATACGCAATCTATTTTTAAAAGATTTATTTTTCTGTAGTTAGCACAGGGTCTGGGCCAGGAAAATGGCTCAGTAGAGTAAGTGCTTCCCTGACAAGTGCAAGGGCCTGAATTTAATACCTGATTCCGCAAAAAAAAAAAAAAAAAAAAAAAAAAAGCACAGGGTCTACGGGGTCTCACTACACAGATCCGACTTTAGTGATCCTCCTGTTTGCGGGCTCCCAAGCGCTGGGATTACAATCACGCGCCACCACACCGAGTCTCAGTCGCCGTCTCAGAGACTCCTAAGCAGGTGTTTTTGCCCACTATCGGACAGGCCCTTTAAAAGAATTATTTTTTAAAGGCATGACGTATTGACAGTTCCACCTTTGATGCACTATGCAAGCCTTCGTTCTGCTATAAAGAAGATAATGGCCACCCACTCTTTCCTTCTCCTATATAATTTTGCTTACGACAATAAAAAGTTAATATGCCAAGCCCACTTTCCAAGAGTCCTGAAACCACAGAGAAAACTGGTCAAACAAGAAAGGAGATGGGAGAGAAAGAAAGCACCGAACAAGGCCTCCAGCCCCGACCATCTATCTGCTTTCAAATGTGACAGTAAACTAAGATCAGGCATTTCCTCTCAACAGCATCCGTGGGCAGACTGACTGGGGGACATGAATTTAGGAGTTGGTGGCGGTGACCAGGGCGGAGCCTAGACCCACTTCCAGGAGCATGGGTGCTCCACAGCAGCATGTGGGTGGCATCCTCGGTCACACCTGTCCCTGTGCCTGGGGATAAACTCAGAACGCTACCTGCTTCAGAATGGTTGCTTCCTGTGGCAGGAGTGTCACCACCAGCATTAACAGTGACATTCAACTCTTGTTAGTGCGCTCACTGACGAGTACCCCAAGTGGGAAACAGGGAGCCTTAACAACAAAAAAAAAGTCACTACAAAATGAGATTTTGTTTACAAAAATGTGGAAACCTTAGGGCCGGCCAAATAGCTCCGCGATTTAAAGCTCCAGCTGAGGCAGAAGGCAGATGGAGGGATCAGCAGTTTGATCCCCGATCCCCAAGGCTGCTGTGCCAGCCCCGCCCCCAGGTCTTGCTAAAACAGGGATTCGAGCCTAGGCATGGAGGCCAGAAAAGTGCCTATATCCCAGCACTTGAGAGGCTGTAACAGGAGGATCACTACAAAGTCCAATCTACGCAGTGAGACCCTGTAGACACTGTCCTAAATACCAAAAAAAAAAAAAGTAGAAGCCTTTATTCTTCAACATTCTATTTAATTTCAGAGTAAGAAAAAGGATGGTAGTGATCAATGGTAAAAGAAACATTTGCACCCACGGTCAACACTGGCTTCTGACACATTCTTGGGTGTCTTCCAGTAAACACAGCCACCAACATCCCAAGAGCATCCCTTGTTCCCAAGCAACCTACAACTTGAACCAGGAATTCCAAAAACAATCCTTGTCCTCACATGTTAAAATAATAATAATATGCTTGGGAGATGGCTCAGTAGAATAAGCGCTTCCCTGGCAAGTGCAAGGGACTGAGTTCAAACCCCAGTTCCACCAAAAGATAAATAAATAAATGAAAAATATTTAACAATAATAATCTTAACACAATATGTGAAATTAAAGATTTCCAAACCTTTTTATCAGCATAAGCCTCAGAGATTCAGGAAACAGAAAAAAACAAAATTAATGAAAACATATATCATGCGCCAGCCAGATAGATAGCTTAGGCAAAGCGCAGGGTTCGATCCCAACTCCACATGCCCTGCCAGCCCCACCCCTGGGGCACACTGAGACTGGGCGTGGTGGCCCACGCCTGTAATCTCAGTGTTTGGGGGGGCTGCAAACAGGTGTTTCACTATAAGACCAAAATAAAAAATAAAGAAAATGCAAATCATATCAGAATCTGTAGATTTCCTATCAGCAAAATTTTAGCCAGTCTTTAGCAAGATGTCAGTAAAAAAAAATCACTAGTACCACTCAAAGGCAGTTTGGGGGAAATTCTGAGGAAAGCGCCTGGAGAGAGGCCGGGTGTGGCAGCATACACCTCTAATGCCAGCACTGTGGGGCAAGCAAGCACAGGAGTATCACAAATTTAAACTGCCTCAGCCTGGGCAAATTAGCTACTTAGCAAGACCTTGTCTCAAAATTTAAAAATAATAATATTAATTTAAAAAGAACTGGAGACGTAGCTCAGTGTAAAGGCTTTTGTTTCAACCCCAAGTTTCAAAAAATAAAAATAAAAAGTATAATTCAGCAGACCAAAACAATGAGCAATCACTCAGAGGACGTATTTCTGCACTTGCCCTTATGGTTTCCATGTAGCTGTCCCTCCAGGCTCATGCCCACAGAGGCAGGGCTTTGGGAAAGTGACTGACCAGGGGAAGCTATGTCACCAGTGGAGGAATCCGCTGATGAGCTTGGAGCTAACTGTGCTTGGAGGGCTGGGGATACAGCTGGAAGGGTGGAAGTGTCTCCCACAGATCCCCGGGCTGCCATTATATGGGCAGCTTTTCCTCTACCACACCCTTACGCCGGGCCAGTGGTGGTAGACCTATGGCACCTGTGCCACAGCTGGCTATTTGTTGGCAATAAGAGCTCTAAAAGGTTTGCCAGCACTGGCCCAAGCCACACTCCCTTCCTCGGAGCCAGTGGACTACCACTGATACCATGAGCCAAAATAAGTGTCTCCTCCTGTAAGTGGTGGCGTTAGGTGTAATGTCCCAGGGCCAAAGGAAGTGACTAGGACACCTGCTCCAAGGCCCTGGGGATCAGAAAAGTCAGCAACAGAACACTTATGGATCATCTTTAATGTGGCCGACTTCTAGGCAAATACTGGATTAAGTGTACAAATATAATTCCAAACCTCGGAATCAACAATCATACAACAGGCTGGGCATTGTAGCACACTCCTGTAATCCCGGTACACTGCTCTAATTCTGGCACACACCTGTAATCTTGCACTAGGGAGGCAGAGGCAGAGGACCACCATGAGTTCGAAGCCAGCCTGAACTACATAGAAAGACCCTATCTCAAAAAATAAAATGAAACCAAGCTTCACCAGCCTCAGGACAGGGCAGCAATTTACTATCTCCCTGACCAGTGAAACAGCACAGTAACAGGTCCTGTGTGTGCAAGGGGTTCTGGGCAGACAGCAGACACTGAACCCCTAACTGGGGGCTTGGAAGTTTCTAGAGGGGCATGTCCTGAGCTCAGTCCTAACAGGAGCTAGCCAGAAGGAAGGCACAGAAGAAGGAAAGATCATTCCAGACAAAAGTGATAGCACAAGAAAAAGAAGGAACGCTGTGCACTCTGCAAGTGCGCATGTGCAAAGGCTGCTGGTGTGTAGCCTTTTTCGTTGAGAATAAAAAATAAGAAAAAAACCATTAGAAATTATACAGAATTTCAAAGCAAGATGATAGGAAGCCAAAATGGCTTTTATGCTGCATATTGTTATCTTTAAACTAGTTGCTCCAATTACCAAATATACGCATGTAAAATTGGACCAAAAAAAAAAAGGCATTAACTGTTCTTTTCAATAAGCCAATAGAAATTAGTAGTGCAATTACCTTAGCTATCTTATATATGTGTGTATATGTATATGTGTGTGCAAATATATAAATATATATTTTTTCCCCTTTCTTCCTTTCCCTAGCAGTTTCTTTCCCTTCCACAATATCTATTGTACCTTTCAGATTTTATTCACTCTTTCAAATTCTTACATTAGGGAGACAATCCGATGCTTACACATGCACATTAGTCTGCAGCATCCCACATTAGTCTGCAGCATGTACTTAAAAGGCAGAAGCCTTTTAATATTCCACTTAGGAGTATGATCTCCAATTGCATCCATTTACTGATAAAAATTCTTCTTTTCTAATCTTTCCAGTTAACCAGTTTGCAGCCTAGCATTAGTAGCTGATTAACTGGTAACTGGTAC
This sequence comes from Ctenomys sociabilis, assembly GCA_004027165.1. Lineage (NCBI taxonomy): Eukaryota > Metazoa > Chordata > Mammalia > Rodentia > Ctenomyidae > Ctenomys > Ctenomys sociabilis. Next base: position 24,537 of record PVKA01010587.1, read on the forward strand.
CTGTCAGCCCAAGGCTGATGACCCACCTGTGCCAATACACAGAGCACCCTTAAAGACTCACTGCTGTGGGAATCTCCATTTGCCAGAACTAAGCATGCAGGCCACACAGACTGCTGTCCTCAACACCCTGTCAGAAGAAAAGGCTCATAGCAAGATGCCACAGTTGCTTAAGCCACCAGCAGTCTGTCCTTCAGCTGGCCAACCACCAGTGTGACCCAGCAGGAAGAACAAGGCCGTGTTAATCATAGTCTCTCTTTAGACTGAGCGAAAAACTGCTGAAATGAAACACTCAGCAGTGTAAAATGAAGCTAAAAGAAAACAAAAAACAAGCATAGTTACTCAGTAACATCAGACCTAGAAAAAGCACAGCAACCTAAACTTATGGGGAAGAAAGTCAAATGTAGATAAAAAGAACTCACTCTGAAAACAAAGGCTACAAAACTGGCAAGCAACAGCTGGTAATCCCAAGACAAGTAGGATCCAACAAGATGCAGGCATGGAGAAGGTGGCTGAGAGCAGTTGCAAAGAAATCTGTTTCTGGGTAAAATAGAAAAAAGAATACAGCCCCCTCCCCAGGGCTGTGATGAAGTCCTGCTCAATGAGATTGACTCAGAAAGTCTTAAAAGGCTTCTGCTTTTTAAGTATATGCTGCATACTAATGTGGGAGCATCCTTTTTGCTGCCTGGAATACAGAAGTGACTGCAGCAGCTCTGGCAGTCACTTTGGGCCATGAACTGAACATCTACACAGAGTGGGCAGAAAGGTCTGAGAACCCCAGTGACTTCTGGACTCCTACACCTGACAGAGAGATGAAACTACTAAAGCCACTATTTTCCAAATAACTGCAATCCTGTAATGCAGTGATTGAAAGACCTAAGTGGGACAACAGTGTCTCAAACAGCATATTCTACACATCATGACAAGAGGAAAAGCTTGGCCTGAAAGTGTAACTCTCAAACCACAGACAGTGCTAGAAGGTTTCACTGCTCCAGCCTGAGAAGTACAGGACAGAAAGCAATGCTTTCCAAGGGCTCAATGACTTCATGGGACTAAGGTGAAGACATCAATGCTCCCTTCAGTAATGCATTGATTCCCCAGGGGAGATAGCTCAGTAGAATAAGTGCCTGCCTGACAAGCACAATGTCCTGAGTTCAATCCCCATGGGGAGGGGGGGAGAAGGGTAGTAAAAAATGTTTAAAACTTCAATAAGAATTTATTATATAGACTACCTACTTTGTGTGGGCAGTGACCCATACGTTCCTCATACTCTAGTGAGACTGACTCACAACATACAAATTAAAGATTGATGGTGAGATATGCAGCGGCCAAAAATTAAGTGAATTTAGGTTACTACTATTTTTGAGAGCAGATATGGTCATTCTAACAATATTATCAACAATTAAAAAAAAAAAAAGGAACACCAGAAAAAGGTTTTAACAGCTTTACTTCGAAATCTCTGCACAGAGTATTTCACTACGAGAAGTCACAAAACCAGCCATTCAATTCAACTGTCCATAAGTGTTTGCTAAGAAGCAAACATTAAGGTAAATTTAGGAGTCAGATTTCCTGGAGTCAAGTCCTAGTTGCACAAGTTACTATTTGTAGGACCTTGGACAAGTTGCTAACCTCTCTGTGCCTTAATTCATCACTTGTGAAATGAGGATGGGAGTACCTAGCCCACAGGGTACTATGATGGGCAATAAAGATCAATGGATAAAGATGGACGTAAAGATCAATAAGCCCTGGATTTGTGCGTATTTTTAAACTGAGTGTGCATGATGCATCAGGAACGCACCATCCGCTAGGCTTCTGCACAGAGAGGAACCCGGCCTGTGGGAGCCCAGCAGCTGACTCTGCCCTCAGCTCCTTCACCCAGATGCAAGCCTCATCTCCCACTTCAGTGTTCCTTGGCCAGAACTAACCCTCTGACTTCTCCCAACACAGGGCAGTAGCTCTGAGGCCGCCTAAGAAGGAAACATTTTGAAGCCAGGGGAGTCCTGCTCCCAGCCCTCAGTCGCAACAGACTCAGCACCTGAGGCCCAAATCAGAACAGAAACAAACACTATTCATTTCCAGTCCCAGCTCAGAGTATTATCCAGAAAACCAATGCACTGTGCATAGACTGAAGAAGTCTCAGCCTATATAATATTTTATCATTTGATCATCACTCAATATTTAATTTTCAACATCATATAAGACTTTATATTATTTTATAGTGTTAGGTATTCATTCTGTTTGTCTTGCATGGCTCAATGGATGCTCAGGAATAACATAAGAAAAATTATATTTAATCCTCCAAAATACAGATCCCATCCCCTCTGCATCACTCCCTGTAGCTATCACTAACACAAATCTCAGTACTGCCTTTCTGCTAAAACCTCAGAAATTGTCATTTTTAGGATTCTTTGCTAAATTTATCATTTTAAGTCTCTTTCTGGGACAAACCTATATTTCCAAGTCTACATTTAAAGTTAAAGTACTTAAGGGCCGGCCAAGTAGTTCAGTGGATTAAAGCCACTACAAGCAGGTACAGGGGTTGAGGGTTCAATCCCTGGGCCTGCTGTGCCAGGCCCGCCCCTGGGGCGCCCTGAGAGGGCAAGTGAGACAGGGTGTGATGGTGGGTGCCTGTAATCACAGCACTTGGGAGGCTGTAAACAGGAGAATCACTAGGTGTCCAATGTAGTAGTGAAACCCTAAATACCCTGTAGACCCTTCCCTAAAATAAAGAGGAAAAAAAAAGTTAAGTACTTAAATGAGCAAGCCCTCTTCACTGTCAGTACTTTCTTATTAACACAAAAAATTCTTACACCACCAGAGGATTGATTCCAGGAGACCATGTTTTAACGGCTGTTCAATGGGTCAAAAAAACTTACTGTTGGGTTCTAAATTAGATAACACAGATGTTCCCTTTGGGTTTTCTAGGTGGGAAGGAGGAGGAAAAGTGAACTCTCAGGTAAGACAGACTTAGGCTCAAGCCATTTGGAAAATGATGCTAGAAAGTTCCTCACCTTGCACTTCAACCACTGGTCCTCATATATAAAATGAGACCAGTAACACTGAGATGACTCATCTTTCTGGACCATATAAGTAAATATCAGTAAGGAGGAGACACTCTCATAGTGGGTTCCATCTAAGCCACCAGCTTCAACCATTACAATGGTGTTTAGTCTCCTCCACCAGGGCCCTACCTCCCTTCACAGACCTGTCTAGTCCGTTCTTCACACAGCACCTACATTTTCAGCACACGAGCCAGATTTTCGTCACTTCCTCTTAAGTCTCTTTAACACTAGAGAGCAGCTATTCTGTTTTTGGAGATTGGTCAACTGATTGCATAACTCCCAGCAATCCTACTCCCTCAGCCTCCCAAGTGCTGGGATTATTAGCATGGGCCACCTCTCTCTCTGAGAGCAATCTTAATTGAAATCCTCACACAGCCACTGGCCCACAGGATCTTACTGGGCTACTTCTGGGGTCTGGCTCCAGAGTCAACCCCTTTGGGACCCCCTCCAGTGCAGCATCCCCCAAACTCTGTGATGCATGTATGATCAGCACTGCTACTACCTTCACTTTCTGAAAATAATAATCCAAATTACCACCACTGGGTAAGAACCGGGATTTTCTATAAATACCAGGGTTCCATGTGCCCAACAGAGGTTGTGGGACCTACCTACTTTGTCCCCAGGGACTCAGCCTACTCCCCTTTTCTTTTTCAAGAGAACCTCTTCTCCCACAGTCTTTTGGAGGTTCTCCTCTCCCCTGAAGGTCTGGGGTCTAATGGCTGGGTCCCTTCCTCCCTCCCTCACTGTTAACATTCTTGAATCTCCAAAACTATGAACACTGGGGCTTCTAACTGTATGGCCTTCTCTTCTGGGCACACATCAGACTGACATGTGGAGAGTGACATGGAAATTTTTTTTTTTTTTTTTTTTTTGCACTGTGATTCAGACTTAGTGGAGCACATTTCAATGCCACAGTGGTGGTGGCAACTGTGGAACACAGCACAGGAGAGTGTGCAGGGGCTCTGGTGCAGCTGGAGGAGAAAAAGAAATCTAGGGCTGGGGAAAGAAAACAGAGGTGCCCCCACAAGGACACACCTCGCTCTGCCCCAACCCAGGCTTCAACTAATATAAACAGAATGGATGTTAAGGCCATTTTTGGTCACCCTTCCCAGATCAGCAAACACAAGCTCATCATGGATCCACAGTCACATGATGTGCAGAGGCAGTCCCCTCAATCAGGCCACTTATAGGCCCTAGGGTTATAGGTAGATAAATAATTAACAGGATGAATGAAAAATAAATAAATAAGTGAATAAATAAATGCACTAAAGGCCTAGCAAGGCATGACCACACACCTGACACACTCCACACCGTTCATGGCTCACATGCAAGATGGAAGACACACAAGATGGGAGAGCACAGTGACACATGGCCCCCCACCTTAGCATGCCAGCAACTGAAGCTCCTGTCACAGATATCCTTCCTCAAACCCCCTTACAAATCCTCATTTTCATCTCAAGTCTTTGGGGGAGGAGAGAATAGAAATGGGAAATGTTGGTGTAGAACCCAGTGGACAGGGCCGGAAGAGGACAGCAGGGTAGAGAAGCAGAGCTTGGATTTGCTGAGAAGCAGAGCAGCCTGAGCGGGTTAGTCAGGGAATTCTGGGTACCGTAGGCTCAGGAGGGGAAGGGGGTGAGCTACCACAGGGCAGGACAGTGAGGAGGAGGTTCCAAGAGAATGGGACAGAGGGTCCAAATGTCCAAGCAAGAGGAGGGTTCACAGCACATTGGGCTTGCGGAAATTAAGTCCAGCGAAGCGTGCTTTATCTCCCAGCTCTTCTTCAGTTCTCATGAGCTGGTTGTACTTAGCCAGATGCTCAGAATGGCACAGAGCACCAGTCTTGATCTGGCCAGTGCACAGCCCCACCACCAGGTCAGCAATGAAAGTATCCTCGGTCTCCCCTGAGCAATGACTCACCATGACCCACCCAGCCATTTTCCTGTGCCAGCTTGCATGCCTGGATGGCCTCTGTGACTGAGCCAATCTGGTTGACCTTGAGCAGCAGACAATCGCAGGCTCAATGCGTTTTGGATTGGTCACTGTCAGGTCATCACCCACGATCCGGATCCCTAAATTGGCTGTGAACTTGACCAGGCTGCCCAATCATCCTGGTCAAATAAGTCCTCGATGGAGACCACAGGATAGTCCCTGACAAAGTCCTGGTAGAGTGACCCCAGCTGGTCCGCAGTGATGTAACGAGAAAGGATGGGGACTTGAAGTCCAAGTCGTATTTGCCATCTTGGTAAAACTCTGAGGCGGCAACATCCATGCCGATGACAATCTTCTCCATGTAGCCAGCCTTCTCGGTGGCTTCCTTCACCAGTTTCAAGGGCTTGCTGTTCTCCAGGATGCTGGGTGCAAAGCCGCCTTCATCCCCCACACTGGTGGCAGCCTTGCCATACTTGTCCTTGATGAACCCCTTGAGCATGTGGTAAACCTCTGCCCCCAACCGCATGGCGTCCCAGTTCTCGGCCCCCACAGGGAGGATCCTGAACTCCTGCATGGCCAGCTCATTTCCAGCGTGGGAGCCACCACTGATCACACTGAAGGCCGGCACAAGCAGGATGAGGTCTGAGCTCCGAGCCAGCTGAGCAATGCAGCGAGAGAGAGGCAATTCCTGCTCAGCTGCCCCTGCCTTACGCACAGCCAGGGACACCCAAGATGGCACTGGCCCCAAATTCGGATTTGTTCTCAGTTCCATCCAGCTCCAGCATGAGGCTGTCCAGTTTCTCCTGCTCCATCACAGACAGACCTGAGCTCAGGAGGGCAGGTGCGATGGTGGTGTTGATGTGATCCACTGCTTTCAGGACACCTTTGCCTAAGTAACGCTGTTTGTCTCCAGTTCCAGGGCTTCATAGATGCCAGTGGAAGCTCCGCTGGGGACTGCATCCCGGAAAAGATCTTTGGCAGTATGGAGAACAAGCTCCACTGTGGGGTTCCCACGGGAGTCCAGCATCTCCCAGGCCCAGATCCTCTCGATGGACATGATGGCTGAGGGTTCCAGCTGGGGCTGCAGGCTTAGCTGGCTGCGACGGCGGCAGTGGCCGTGACATGGAAATGTAATAGTTTTATATTCCTTTCCCACATTTCTGATTGTGTAAGTAAGCAGCCTCCTCAACTCCTGCCTCTGCCTGCCATCGTACTATGAACCTCTCCAAACCTGTCACTCTCAGCCAGAAAGCAGAATCCCAAACCCCACGCAGGGTGAGCTACAGCCCCACCACCCACACCCAGTGCACCACATTCTCAGGGCATAGCCCCTTTTCAGGCATCTCTTTAAGACACTGAGTCATGCCTAAGACAGACCTACTGAAATCCAGCAGAAAGCTGTGCACCACTCCACTTAAAAGGCTGACCTTGATCATCCCGCAAGTCACAGTAGAATAAAAAGGGCCTTTGCTAATGAGGGATGAGGACAGGACGACTTTCTGCACACCCTCAGCCCAACACCCTCACAATCAGAGCAACATGAGTATTACTAGGCCCGTTGGTCAGATGCACAAACTGAGGGCCAGAACGTGAAGGCAGTAAGTGGCAGCACTTCAATGTCCACCCACCTCTGATTCTACACCAGTGCTCTCCAACTCTGCACCTCACATGCAGTCACAAAGGGACCCTGGGGTAGTGCAGAAATGTCTCTGAAATGAAAATTGAACTTCAATTATTTTCAAAACTCAAGAACAAGTATATTCAAATGTATTGTATGTAAAGCAAACACAGAAACCACCTATACTTGTAATGGTGGTGGGAGGAGAGGTTCATGCAAAGCTCAAAATAAAATCTATGTTCTGTCTTCTGACGAAAGAGTAACTCAAGACCACACCATGAGCTACTTGATAATCTGCAACATCTGCAACTCCAACCCTATCAGACTCTATTCATCCTTAACACCACACCATAGCTCCCCAGCCCTCACTGATATGTAGGTAAATCTCATTCCAAAACATCACATACAATAAAATGTCACGTTTGTTTCACAGTTCTATACAACCTTGGATGCCAAAAGAGAATTACTGTGGGGGACCACCTGAGTAGCTCTCCTTGAAAGAAAAGCAACTGTCTCCATTTTGATTGAGTCTGATCCTATTTCCTCATATTGTTATGTACAGAGCTGGCTAGGACTTCTGTTTATCCTTCAATTGGCCTTAAGCAATGTGTATTGGTCTAGCTGAGGTGCTGGTGATAGTCTCTGAAGGTGGCATGCGTGTTTCCCTGGTAAGCCTGCTGCTCCTTAACGTGAGCCAGGTGGAGACAGGATGGTACAGCTAATGCTCCGCGCTGCCAGCTGAGATCAAGCCTGGAAATAGAGGCTATGACTTCCTGGGGCTTGAAAGACTACATCAAAGCTGAAGCCCTAGACTTCCCAAAACATTAAATACTATATAAAGCAGATTACTCTCTCTGCATATACTCTCTGCATATGGCAGAGGTAAATGTAGGCCACCCACCTAGCTCAGCTCACAGTAGTCACCTACTTCCCACAGTTCTCAGTCAATCCTCAAGCCACTCCCCCACTGAATAAAAACTGGGTGAGGCCCTGTGTCGCCCTCTTGGTTCTGGAAAGCTGTGTCATGGCAGGACTTAGAGCCCCTCGACTCCCTAGTGATTAAAAATATAATTTGGTGTCCTCATTTTCGCTGTGGGTTGCATGGAAAGTGGTAGATTGGAATCAACTTGACAGGATTCCAGGAATGTAACTTTGGGATTACAAATATTGGTTTCTTGGGCTGAGACGAGGACCACGAAGTGTCGCCTACAAATTACACTGCTGAAATGAAAAGAATTATTTGAAGTCTTCCCCAGTACCCCAGTGCTTTTAAAATAGCTCATTGTAAAGCGAACAGAGATTGCCTGATACAGTAGAATGAGCTGAGAAATAGGAAAGTAGTAGATCCCTGCCTGCCAATAGTGAGCAAGTTCTCAACAAACATCTGCTGAGACGAAAGTCAGACAGAATGAACAATACAAGGTTGGAAGGAAGACGGTGGGCTTTTCTCTCACAGAACTAATCCAAGGACACCCATGCTGCATAGAAAATTCTAAAACCTAGCCCAACTTTTTCATCTGTATAGGGCTGTATACCAGAATGAAAATCAAGGAGTGAACCCAAAGTTAACTGTTTCCTTTTCTGTTGTTGTTGTTGGAACCAGGGATTGAACTCAGGCCCCTACACTTGCCAGGGAAGCACTTATTCCACTGAGCCATCTCCCTGGCCCTTTTTTTTTTTTTTTTTTGGACTGTTTTCAATGAAAATCAATCCATTAACCTGAAGTTAACTGTGGAATTTCAGCCAAACAAACATCAATTAAAATGTCATTTGGTAAAAACAAAAGTCCTGACTAAGGACTAAGGTTGGTCCCCTTCCCCACACTCACTCTGGGAAACACAGTGACTTGTTATTTTTGGTGCTGTATTGTTTACTGTTATCTAATGCAGTAATATAAAAGGTGGCTGGAATAAATAATCTTTACAACAGAAATGAACTCAAGCATTGGATCTGGGGGAAACAACAGCTTTAAAACCAGTGAGGAAAGAATAAAATCATCAAGATGCCTGTTAAAATTCTTACCACTGCCAGGCACAATGGTGCACTTCTATGATCCTAGCACTCAGGAAGCGGAGATGGAAGGGTGGGGGTCACCATAGGTTTGAGGTCAGGATGAGCAACATAAAGAGTTCAAAGCCAGCCTGCACTGCAAAGCAAAAAGCAAAACCCTGCCTCAAAAACAAAACAAAACAAAAAAACCTTACTGCTTCCTCAGCTATATCATCCCTTCATGAACACACATCTTTAGGTTGCTTACTCAAGACAAGCTTTGGATAAAGGACTAAGCTAATGTAACATCTTGCACAGCTCTTCAAAATTTAAACTTTTTAAGCAACTTATTTTTGATATACTTGTGTCCTCCTAGTTTACAAAAAAATCTGATGCAGAGTTTATAGAATTAGCAATTAATGATCTATTAAAGCCATGGAGCCAAAAGAATTTTTGCTAATTGTCTTGATGAAACTATTCAAAATGAATATTAAACCCACATAGTTAATTACAATAAAACAGTAAACACTGACAAAAGAAGGGATGGAAAATATTTACATGGGGCATTTCCAAAGTCGATCAACATGGGTCATTGTTCCTGAACAAAAATAGACTTGAAAGAAAACTAAAGCCCTCACTAGTACAGGAAATTTATTTTCCTACACAGTCAGGCTGCAAAACAACAGCAGCCTCCATCCACGGAAATGATCAACAGTTCACATGGAAAGCTCCAAAAGCAATCCCGGGATTGGGGAGATGGTTCATCCACCTTACCTAATGCAAGGTCACATCAGCAGAGGCCCTGAAACAATCAAGAGGGGTCAAATGATGCTATTTAAAAAAATATTCAGTCTTTAAGATGTTCAATGTAAAAACCAACAAAACCTGGGGCAATTATGTTACACGTACAAAATATTATTGGTGAACAAAATGGACATACAACATTTCTATAGAAAAATGAGATAGAAGTACTGGCGAGATGGCTCATGGCTAAGGGCCTGCTTAGGTAAGTGCAGGGACTGGGGTTTGATGTCCTACACTAAATGCCATGCCAGCCCCACCCCCAGACATGCTGACCAGCCACTGAGACCAGGTGTGGTGGCCCGCACCTGTAATCCCAGCCCTGGGGAGGCTGAAAACAGGAGGATCACTATGAGCCCAAGCCGCATAATGAGACCCTGTACCAAATACATACATACATACGTACATACGTACATATGAGATAGAGAAATCTAATCAATAACCAAAAGAAGTTTTCTTTATATATATTTAGTCCAGGGTCTCACTACACAGATCAGACTCATAGTGATCCTCCTGTTTTCAGACTCCCAAGTGCTGGGATTACAGGCGGGCGCCATGCCCAGTCTCAATCACTGTCTCATCGTACTCTGGGGGATAGGGTTGGCACAGGGATCGAACCCCAGCTGCCAAAGCAGGTGCTTCAGATGACTGAGCTATCTTGCTGGCCCTCCACAAGAAATTTTCTACATTGAACATGCTTACTTGAGAAGAGAACCAGTCACACTCAGGAAACATTCCAACTGATGAAGAACAGCAGCCTTATTCAATAAATCACCCCTATCTCCTTCCTCGACAACACACTGCCACTCAGGAAGCATTCATAAAGGAAAAGGGGTAAGAGAACGAGCCAACACATTACACATTGCAGGGGGAAAGCGTCTCAGAAGCAGAACTGGGCTTGCAAACTGTTTGCCCCCGGCAAGAGGAGCTGGAAATTCTGATCATAAATACTAGAGTAGGAGCTCAGAAAACTCTTCCGCTCAGGGTCAAGTGAGCCAGCTCATCCGCCCAAACTTCTGTAACAGTGGTAAGCCAAACAGTCTGGGATGCATGTGGGCCACCAACAGCCATGCCACGACCTTTCACTCCCATAAGTCAGAAATAGCTGCCATGTGGATCACCAGCTGGCAGCTGCTGCATCTTTAACCTAGTTACCCTGCACTATGCTTATCAGGTAGAGGCCTGACGATTTCTGAAATTCTAGTAAGGAAAATGAATTGGAGCAGAACATTTTTGGTGATGATAGTAACATAAGTTCTTACTTTATATAGTTTCAATAATAGCAAGCACCTTTATAGCACTTGTAGTGCTAGTCTTTAAATTGTGTGTACATGTGTACATACATACATACATACACACACACACACACACACACACACACACACACACACACACACACAATCGAGCATGACTTACCATGGGGATACATTCTTGGAAATGCATCAGTGGGTGGTTTTGTCATCATATGAACATCACACAAACTATTTCAACAAACTAAACAACTGCAACCTCACTGGGCAACACAGTCTTACTGGACTTCATCCCATATCTAGTTTACAATAGTCTAAGATATTATGTGGTACACACATTGTTATTATGTCTATTTTGTACAGGAAAAAAAAAAAACTGAGACACTAAGGCTACCCAACAGAGTGACAGGGCGATCGCCAATGCAGGCAATATGGCTCCAAAGTCAGAGAGCTTACCCATCACCCTGTGCAGACTCCTGGCCTGACCATCCACTCAGTACATCATGGGTACCATGTGCCAAGCTCTAGGGACACCAAGCAGCCCGCGACCCAGCCCTGTGATGCGGTGTGCTTTCTCCTATAACAGAGACAGGAGTAAAGGCCTACAGCAGGGCCACAGCGGGCCTGCAACACACCTCGTTCTGATTGCCAATGGCAAGCTGGGCAGAGGCAGGCAGAGTGCAGCTCCTGATTGCAGTACAACACAGAGAAGGCCTCAGCCAGGCCATCTTCATCAGCTGATGCACTCAGCACTGCAAGCACCAGCCTCTTCCTTGGGAGCTTCGTGTGAGCAGAGCCTTGAACCCGGGAAGCCCTCAAGGAGGTGCAAAAGTGCCAGCCCCTTGGCGGACCAGTTTCAGACTCGATGCTCCAGGTCACCAGGCTATCAGCTTTCTACCAGGAGCCAATTTCAGCAGGGTCTCAAACCCAGGGAGCTGTCCAAGAGACTCACCACATAGCAGCAGATCCAGACAAGCAGAACCCAGCCAGGGCAGCCCCTGCCCTGGCAGGCGCAGCCCCACAAATCCAGTAAACCGAGCTATTGGTTTATTGATCTGCACCAGGATGGTCCACCACACAACTAAACTGGGCCTAACCTTCCCCAATCTCCAGACAGGGAAAGTCTAAATCAAATTATCTTTAGGAAAACACCTTTGACATCAAGATTAACCTTACCATACCATACGCAGTGCCCCTTCTCTAACCATTCAAACTCCTACCACTCCTCTCCCTGCCTGGTGCCCTCTGCCAGGGTGGTGGTCATGTATTCGTCATAAAGCACTGGTCAAGAAGAAAAGCTCTGAAGCCAGATTTCCTGGGTTCAAATCCTAGTTGTGATACTTACGTGCTTCATTTCCTTAAACAAATTTCTTAATCTTTCTATGTTTCAGGTTTGATGTCAGCAAATGGACATGAGATAGTACCTATCTCATGCAGAGGTTTGTATGAGATGAAATAGATAAAGCCCTTAGAAAGGGCCTGTCCATAAAAGAGCTGGGTAAGTGTCTTCTGCTATCATAAAAGAAGGGGTGGCAGAGAAGGGGATAGCAGGCACTATTCTAAGAATACAGGGATTAGGTCAATTAATCCTCAGAACACATCAGAAGTAGATGAGAAAAGCCAGGCCCCTGAGAGTAACTTGATGAAGTAACATGGACCAGCAGCTCCGAGTGGTTCAACCCAAATTCTGTAGCACTTTACCAGGAAACAGCCTCCTCTGCATGCACGCAAGCTTTGCCAGGTGTACCCTCTACCCTGTGTCTGTCTCAGGGCACCCTCTACTCATAGGTTAAGCCCCTCTACTCCTGTGTGTGTGTGTGTGTGTGTGTGTGTGTGTGTGTGTGTGTGCACGCGCACATGTGCATGTATACGTGCATATGGACTGTGGCCCTCGCCCAGGTTTCTTGCATGCTAGCACATGCCCCATGGCTGAGCTATAGCCCCAGCTGCTCTACTTAAGACTCTGAAAGGACACTCTACCCAGGGTCCCCGCTGCCCCTTACTGAACTTCTTCCCCTCAGCTTTCTGATGGATACTCTAAACAACATATATATATATATATATATATATATATATATATATATATATATATATATATAAAATAGTAATTCAACAATGGTTGTTGTAATACATAATGTTATCTTCAAAATGAGCCGTTTAGTTTATCAAATATAAACTTACAAACTTGGTTTAAAAAAAGGATAAGAAATTAAAAAGAAGAAAAAAGGAAAAAGTTAAGCATTAACTGCTTCCTTCCAACAGACCAGCAGGAGTCAGCAGTACAATTACCCAAGCTCCCCAGTATATACACATGTATCTTTTTCTCTTCTTTCTTTTTTCTCATCCCAATTTTCCCTTCCCACTGAACAGCTTCTTTCCCTTTCACGCTATCTACTGTACTTCTCGGATTTCATTTCCTCTTTCGGATTCTTGCACCAGTGAGACAACACGATGTCTGCACGTGAGGTCTGATTTACTTTGCTTGCCGGCAGTGTCTAGTTGCATCCATTCACCTATAAAAGCCTTAGGTTTATCTTTTGTGCAACTGAGTCATGTTCCAGTGTACAAAAATACTGTATCTTACTTATTCATGCCTCAGTTGATGGGCATTTGGGTTGTTTCCAAGATTTAGCCATGACAAATTGCAATGCTATAACCTTCCTTTCCATTAACTCAGATCACATCAACCCTATTCTGGCCACTTTGCTAAATTCCTTTTCACCATTGTCTATCCTTCAAATCACCAAAAAACACCCTTAACCCTTAGCAATTGAACTGCTTACTTTCTTAAAATTACATCTAGATAGTTACAAAGTCTGGAAGAGGAAAAAAAAAAAAACATAGCCACTTGCATGGGTGTCACCTTCAAGTCACGGTCTGCGGCCAGCCCTCTGTCTCCCTGGTCCTCCCTACCCTCATTCTGCACTGCAGCCTTTCAGTCCCATTTAGCTCAGACTTGCACCCCACCACATTTCAGTTAGACTCAGAAAAAGGACCCTACATTCAACTTGGTCACTACCTCTAGTCCTAACTCAAAAGGAACTCCCCGATCTTCCTGCTCCTCCAGGTCAGCCCTTTCTTCTTTTCCATAAAGTATCTTGGGAAGTTGTGGCAGCAGCATTTCCTCCTTGTCACTCCTCTGACCTGTGTTCCCATGACACTGCCACCTAGGTCACCATAAGACAGGAACCATGGTCACTTTTCAGAATTATCTGCCTCAGTCTCTGGGCAGTGTTCAATAAAATGGGTGCTGCTTTCTCCTGGAAATAATCTTTGCCCTCATCCTGTTTGACATCATACTCTCCAGGTTTTCTTCCAACTTCTCAGTCCCCTTTCTCCTGAGTTCCTGTCTAGGCCCCTTTGACTTTAGTGGTCCCAGGCAAGCCTTAAAACTCACATTGGCCCACAGTAGTGGGGCACCTGTCTTCCTCGGGCTCCTTCCCTTCCCACTCTGCACAGCCCAGCCTCCACATGTGCCGGAGGCGTAGCTAGAGGGAGGCAGTCAGGAACTCGAGCTTGGACATCAGCCAGATCTCAGGGCAGAGTCTGGCTCTACCAGAGCTTGGGCAGGACACCAATTTCTTAAGTCTCAGCTTTCTAATTTCTAAATTGATAATAGTAAAGAAATAAGAAAAGGACTTACTACTGTGCTTCCCATGTAATGATGCCAATAGCATACAGTATGGTATATAGCAAACAACAAATGTTACAGATTATAACATCTACGCACTTATCCCTGATCTTCCACACCCCCACTTAAAAACCTCAACTTGGACTCTGCACAAAAAACTCAAACTCAGTCACCCCAAAATCAAACTCCTCACTTTCCTCATCACCCACTACTCCCTCAGCAGCTCCCTATGACAGTGTATGACCCCCACCAAACACCTGAGTGTTGGGGTGATGAACTCACACCCATGCATAATTTTTTGACTTTTCTCCCTCCAAGAGATGTCTTCTTCCTGCCCTTGGATCTACACATGCCTCTGTGACTGTCACAACAACCTGAACACAGAGAAGGCACGCTGCACCCCCGCTGAGCACAGGGCAGACAAGGCCACGCAGCTTCTGTCAATTTCTCTTGGTACTTGCTCTACAAGCTCTCAGCCTCAATTCAAGAAGCCCAGTCACCCCGACCAGCACAGAGGCAGACCACACAGACAGATGCTCCAGTGCCTGATGGCCGCAGTGTTGCCAGCCCAGATGCCCAACAAGTCCATGCAGAAAGAAGCCTTGAGATGAACCCAACCACCATGTGATTTAGAATTTCAGGAAAAGTCACTTAGAACAACTGCCTAATTGAACCCAGTCGACCTACAGGCTAAGAAGTAAAATAAATTACTGTTAACAATAAGGTATTGCTCCTGTTCTGAGGTGGCTTCTCACTCAGTGACACATGCACAGGACAACGCACAAGTTCAAAATCTGATGATTATTTCCGAGATCTCTCCTTTTGCTCACCAAATCTGGGAATTCTTCTTCTTCTTTTTTTTTTTTTTCTGCACCAGGGATAGAACTCAGGATCTTGTGCTTGCCAGGCAGGTGTTTAAGCCGCTTAGCTATCTCCCCTGTTCCTCTAAATCTGGGAACTCCTTAATATTACTTAACTCCACCTACTTTCCAGCTTCCATCCTACTCTTACCTGGCTGTGACAGCACCGTCTCCCTCTAGACTAGGACATCTTCCAGACATCTTTCAGTCTTTCTCTGTGCTGCAGCCAAACCTGACAGTGTCATTCCAGACTGTATGGTTTCCACGGTGTGACCTTCTCCGGCTTGGCAGCTTTATGGACAGCCACTGGGCCAAACCCCACCCCAGCCACAGGGTCAGGTGGTTACTCACCCCCGAGCCTCTGCACAGCTGTGCCCTGCCTGGCTGTATCTGTCATTGGGCCAACTCTACGCCACCTCACTGTTGCAGTGACTCCTCTGGGAAGCACTCTTTGGCCCTCAACTCTACGTTAAGGTCTTCCCTCACCCATCACCATTTTGCGGTACTGGAGATTAAACTCTAGGGCTTCCATTCTAATCTACATCCTCTGCTTTTTTAAAAAAAAAGAAGTTTGAGATCTGCTTCGACACTTTCTCTTAGTAACCTTTATTTTCCTCCACACAGACTATATTACTACAAAATGAAACTATAGCTTTGTCCCTGTACAGGCATAAAAGTAATCTGAGGAGAGGTCAACAGCTTATTTATTCCCTTGAATATCCCTCATGCTAGGACAGTACCAGAACATAACAGCCTTGTTTTAAAAAACAGCTAAATGAATGAATTATAAATTAAGGACAACCTTTTAATAATTTAAACTACAGAATGCAAAAGAAGAATGAAACAAACAGCTATTCCAGGAAAGGTGTGACTGAGAAATTTTTTAAAATAAATGAGATTTGATATTATCTAACTAATCCCACCTTTTAAACATGAAAAAAAAAAGAATTCACGGGTATGTTCATTTCCCACAATTACTAACAAAGCAAGTACAGAATCAGGTCACTTGATTTCCAAGGTGTTTCTGCATGCAGCATTTTTTAATAAATCACACAACTGAGTAATATGAGCAGTTTTGAATATGTCAAATAATTTCTCTAAATTAAGAGAACACTTTGTAATTCTCTTTCACTATGTTGTTTTCATTTTTAGACATCTGGAAGTAGCTCTGGGCAACTTTGGATTTCTTTGCACCATACAGCCATTAGAATGTCTCACAACATGAAATACCTATAAAGTTACAGATTAACTGGAAACTTCTTATAACAGTTTATAGGAGTCCAATTTGTACAACTACTTCAGAAAAGTGTTTCGCAGTATTTTTTTATTTTCAATTTTCCTTTATTTTGAAGAGTAAAAACAAGAGCAAGAAAAACAAAAGCTAAAACAGAAACAGGGCAGCATGCAATAATACATATTTCAACACAAGAATAGCTGATTACCAGTGATTGATATGTTATCTATTTTTAGCATGAAATCTCTTGCTCAGATTAACAGATATAGTTATGCAAGATGGGACATAAGACTGAATATTACCACATGCTTACAAGAAATCTTAAATTTTTGTTCTTAATTCTCATTTTCTTTTATTGTTTCGCAGTATTAAGTGAACTTAAGATACACATTTACTGTAGGTTCTTGAAATTCCTCTCTTGGTATATTCCAACAGATATGAGTGTTTATTTCCACTAAAACCCATACAACAATTTTTGTAGCAACTTTATTCCAACCATGCAAAAACTGGAAACAATCTAAATACCCATCAACAAAAGAACGGGTTAAATCAGTGATGGCATATTCATATACCAGATTATAAAATTACAATGAGAAAGAACTAACTACTAATGTATGCAACAAACTGGTTGAATCATATGTGCAGGCTGAATGGAAAAAAATCACACAAAAAGAATGTGTGTGTGTGTGTGTGTGTGTGTGTACACAGGTTGTGTGTGTATATCCATGTATATACCTGCACGTACATGTAGAAAGAGATTGAGATTCCATTTCTCTGAAATTCAAAATTATATAAAACCAACCTTTAGTGGTACTGCCTGGGATGGAATACAGGGTGACCTCTGGAATTCTAGAAAGGTTCTACATCTCCATTTGAGCATATTACAAGATACAGACAGGCACCACAAAATCATCTAGCTATACCTTTAAGACTTGTGCAATTTACTATAAATTATATCTCAATTTAAAAAAACAATAATTTCTGTAGATGAATGAAACAATTAGACTATTAAAAATGATGAGTAGCTTTATATAACATTTGTATTTACAGAATATAAAGTACACATTATCTCATTCAACCTTCAAATTACCCCATGTTAAAGTTTCTCTGAAAATAAGAGTCTCACATCATTTAACAGACATAATTCACACCTTTAAAAAATCTGAAATAGGGGCGGGCCAGATAGCTCAGTGGATTAATGTGAGTACTTAGGCAGAGCCCAGAAGCTGGGGTTCCATCCTCTGAGTGCGGGCCCTGCCCCCAAGGCACACTGAGACAGCAACTGAGACTGAGCATGGTGGTGCACACACCCATAATCCCAGCACTGGATGGCTGAAAACAGGAGACTCACTAGAGTCCAATCTATGCAGTGAGATTCTATAGACCCTGTGGACCCTGTCCTAAACATATTTTTTAAAAAAATCTGAAATAAGGAAAAATATTACATTGATAGCAAAACTTAAAATTCTTCTCGGGGCTAAGTAAAAAGAATATTATTTTAAGTAGTGCTAAACTGAAGAGATCAAAACTACATGTCTTGTCCATGGTCAAGGAGAATTTCTTGATATCCAGCTCTTTAAATGTATAAGAATGTGTTCCTACATGATATTTAAATTATTTCACAAATATTGTATAGTTTGGGAAAAAATAAAAGTTCTCAGTGTATCACTATTAAGGAAAAAAAATCAAGGATATAAGAAAAAGAGACTCAGTTAAATAAAAAAAAAAGAGACTCACTGAACAACTGGCCTCTTTTTGTCAATACCATTATACTAAGTCATAAAGACCCTTCCATCAGTATTGAAATCTTGTGACTTTTATAAAAAAAATACTTTATTATGTTCTTAGAGGTGCTAATCCTCATGGAGGCTCTGATTCTATCTAAATTGCACAAATAAGGAAACTGTCATTCAGGGTGTTTGTTTTAGACTAGATTCCCAGTGTTGGGATTTTAGAAGTATACTCCAATTACAGATATACAAACCTGTAGACCAATATTGTCATATTTTTATCCTACCGAGTAATATTTTAAGACACATGCAACCATTCAGTATCATTTCAGGATAAAAGTATATTCTAATATTGACAAAAAGTGGGAAAGATGCATCAGTATTTTTTGTATCTATGAATTACTTTGCAATACTTCTGAACTCTCTGGGTTTTCACAGACTCTGACTTGAGAAACATTCACATCCTACAGATAACAGGCAGAATGCCTAGGACAGGATTTCAACCTCAGTTCTCTTCTCTACCACAATAAAAACATGTATGGATTAATATTACAGCCATGTGGCCCGCCCTTCCAACCACTGTAGCAGCTGTGATTGATCACCCAATTCTTCCTGACCCTTGGGTTTATCTACCATAAAACAGGAACAGCAACAGCTTCCACACCCTTATAGGGTTGTTGAAAGGACTGACAGGTAAATGCCTATTAAACACTGCACAGACTCCAACAAAGAACAGACTTTCAATAAATATTAATTAGCATCACTAATCACCAACGTTATTATCTAATTTTATCTTAGCAAACAGAGACTGATTCTGTCCAGGCCCCATTCTAAGTACATCACAAACATGAACTTAAAACACAGAACTTTTTGATCCAATAAATCTATTTCTAGAACAAGATCACAAAGCAAAACTGCCCTCAAAGGGTTAGGAATGCCACACACAAGAATCTCCCTTTCAGAGACACATCACCTATATTAGCATGGTAGTTATACAATGAAGAAAGCTTCTTCCCTTGTTTCCCAAACTTGATTCTGGAACCTCTTTCAACAGTAAGATTCATTAAGGCATTAAAGAACTTCGAGGGCCGGCCAAATATCTCAGCAGACTAAAGCGCCTACTTAAGCAGAGCGCAGCAGCTGGGTTCAATCCACTGGCCTGGCCTGCCAGTCCCACTCTTGGGGCGCACAGTGATGGCATCTGAGACTGGGCATGATGGCACGTTCCTCTAACCCCAGCACTTGGGAGGCTTTAAGCAGGAGGATCATTACAAGTCCAATCTACGCAGTGAAACCCTGTAGACCCTATACACCCAGTCCTAAACACAAAAAATAAAAATAAAAAAGAACTTCAGGCCCCTTACAAAATGCCACCTAAAAAAGATCCCAAACCATTTACATGCAATACTTACTACAGTATTATTTACAGCAGCCAAAGTGAGAGCAAGCATAAAATAAGAGGTGGTTAAAATTTAAAAGTTCATGAGTAAGAAAAGTAGACTGCAAAACAATAACTTCATTATATGCATATGATTTTTTACATAGAGAAGTAGTCTAGGGGCTGAGGAGACAGCTCAGTAGAATAAGCGCTTGTCTGGCAAGTGCAAGGTCCTGAGTTCAATCCCCAGTACGGCAAAAAAAAAAAAAAGAAAAGTAGTCTATATACAAACTATAGGACTGCATAGTAAAGTAACTGTTAACTATTTATAGGTTACAAGGTTACAAATACTTTTTTCCATTGTGCTTTGCTGCATCTTCTAAATATCCTCTCACATCAGCATAATCAAAATCAACTTGGTCCTCATATAGTCGAGGAAAAAAATATATATATATGAGATATGTACACACATATATATAATCTACCAAAAAAAGACATCAGGAAGAGAAAAACTTGTATAAATATTTTAATACTAAACTAATTGAGATATCATGAGATTAATACAAGTTACTTTTGGCCTGCTTCAAAACATTTATTAGGGCAAGCTGGTGAAACATACACACACACATATATATAGATATATATATATGATTAGAAAATGATTTGCGGCCTGTAAACATAACAGAAGCTGAAATTTACATAATCAAATGGCATTACTCAACTTATGATTCACATGCTAATTGAAGAACAAGTTAACACACACATACCCATGCCTCAAAACTAACACTTACTCCCTTGTATTTGCTTCTCATAAAATCCAAGTAAAATCCCTACCGAGCATGAAAAATGGCAACATCAAAGCCCAAAATATGAATGGCAACATCTATCAACCTCAGGGGCATTATCAAAGGAGGAAAAGAACAAGTTTCAAAAAGGATGGAAATTTAAAATTTCTGTGTTTAAACACATACAAAACTATGCTTTATGCACACATACATACGTTTCATTAAAATTCAAAAACATGAAATTGATAACCACCACCGTGAAAAGTCTTTGCTACTGACAAGGACAGAGAGAAAAAATGTGAA
>PVKA01010587.1:45203-64018 GCA_004027165.1 Ctenomys sociabilis
AAAAAAAAAAAAAAAAAAAAAAAAAAGAAAGAGAAAACACACCAATTTCACAGCCAAAAATAGCAAATGTTAACACAATACCTGTGGAACTAGAGCCATATTTACACAAAAGTCTTATATTATTTTCTGTTCTCTGAATGCTTATAATAAATTCATAATTAAAAATAAAACGATGAGGGCTGGGGAGACAATTTAGCGGCCTGCCTGGCTAGCGCAAGGACCCAGGTCAATCCCCTGCACCTAATGCCAAACCCTGGGCCTGCTGTGCTGGCCCTGCCCACGGGGCACACTGAGATGGCAATTGAGACTGGGCCTGTGATCCCAGCTCTTGGGAGGCTGTAAACAGGCCAATCACTACAAGTCCAATCTAGTAGGGAGCCTGTAGACCCTTCCCTAAAAAATACAAAATTTATGAGAGAACTGTTTTACCTTAGCACCTGACTCCAGGCCTGTGACAGTGGGGAGCAAGTAGAGCTCTGCCGTGCCTCACACGCGTCCTGCAATGGCTCCAGCATGGCCTGCCCTTCCCCAGGAACAAAAAGCAAAAGGAGCACTAACCCTCTGGAAGGAGGAGTGCACTGCCCAGCAAAATGAGGTCCAGAGGAACAGAAGGCATGTGACTGTCCTGTGCGCCCAACTTTTCAAGTCACTGTCAAAACCACGCAGGTGTGCTGGGCTCTGAGCCAAAGAGTAGAACTCCAGTGTACATGCAAAAAAATTGAGAGAGTTGGCGAAACTAAAGTCAGTGAGCCTGCTCTCCTCGGAGCACAGACCCACAGGTCCCAGGCCTCTCTCCAGGAGCCAGGGGACAGTGCACATCCCTCAGTTCCCAGCAGTTTGTCTAGCAGTCAGGCAGCCCCTCTAACCCATTTGCTCTGGGACCATTAATTATACGGGGTAAATCACACTGACTGAAGCTCACAGGCACAGCTTTGGGATCAGACAAGCGAGACCGGAGCCCGGGCCCGAACCAGGGCCCACCACGATTACAGGATCCTCACGAATACCCAACCTTTCAAAGCCTCAGGCTTCCCCTTTCCTAAGTTCCTAAATGTTCTTCAGCCAGTAAGATACGGCAGGCAAGACAGCTGGAAGTGTTACAGGTAGCCAAATCAGATAGAAATATTACAGGCAATCAGACAGAGGCAGGTCCTCAAAGGAGACAGCACAAAAGACAACCTACCTTACAACTGTGGGAGGGGCAGATGCTCCTGCTGTGAGCCAGACCTAAAGACCAAACAAATGCTCACCTCCCTAAAGACTGGCATCCAGGATTGGTCATTACTCAGGAAGAATCACTGTCCGAAGGTCACCAGATCAAGTCCTGTTTTACATTCATGCCAGCTTACTAAATGACTTGATACTCCATTTGGTCCTGGGCCTAATCAATTTTACCTGAGCAATGGTGCTTGTAATCCCATTGGTTGACCTTGGTTTTGTCCCACCTCTTGTCCACCTAAGCAAGTTCCCATTCTCTCCACCTTAGCCCTGCACGGTTTTACACTATAAAAGTCCCTGGAAGAGACAGCTTCCCGGGGACTACCTGCTTGGGCCTCCTCTTGTATCCTCTCTTGGACAGGAGCTTTCTTTCCCTCAATAAATGTATTCTGCTTATAACCTCCATTTGTTCCTAAAATTCATTCTTTGGTTTTAGAAAACACAAACTCTTGTAAGTCAGGTCGGGAGATCATTTTTCCCGTGTCATTTGGAGGTTGCCTGTATGATTTAGAGGTCATCCACCCGAGATCAGTTTTTCTTCCTGTATCAGAAGGACTGCGTTAGCTGGTGGCAGACGAAGCACTCTTCACTGTACTCCATAGCTCAGCCTCTCTGTGCCAGACCACAGAGGAGACTGCAGTGAGGCTACAAAGGCCAGGAAGCCAGCAACTGCCGCTTGTCACAGACACAGACACTGGCTTGTCTTGTCCTTAGCACTACGGGTCTGGCCCTCTGATGCAAGTTATGGGACCACTGCAAAATGCAGACCCATGGCACCTTGTGCAAAAATCAGAATTTCAAGATGACTGGTAAAAGGACCTTACAAGCACAAAGCAGTACTTAACAGTGTGCCCAGACAGACTGCAGGCTCAGAATTGAGGGTAAGCCAGAACTGGGCTTGCCCCCTCTCTACAGATTAGTTGTTTCAATGTATTTTGTAATGAACTGACTCTGGGAAGTTAAATTGACTTTTGTGTCACATGCGGTGATGCACACCTGATCGCAATCATTTGAGAGACTTCAGCTTTGAGGCCAGTTACCAAGTGAAGCAACTTAGCCAGACCCTGTCTTAAGATTTTCAAAGTTTTACAAGGGCAGAGGATGAAGCCTAGGGCCTGAGCACCTGCCTAGCATGCCAAGCAGCCCTGGGCTCAACCCAGCACCACAAAAGGGAAGACAAAACACTGAAAAACAACAATGACAAAACACACTCATTGTAAATTACTAAAGAGAACAGTTACAAACACAAATGGAGGCACAAAGGCAATTCTAAATTCTTACATTCTTTAGTCAATGGCATTATTCCAAGATCTGCCTGAGAAATGAGCTTCTTAGAGGCATCCAAACACCCAGAGCATTTGGGGAGAAGCATAACTAAGGGACAGCGAACTAAAAAAAATAATAATAATTCTGTCACAATTGCACTAGCTAGTGCTTGGCCACCTGAATTCATTTGAGACTTTAATCCCCAAAATTATATGTTAATGTTATTAAGAGGATAGAAATTCAATCCAACCATGGTGATTACAGTAGGGCTTCGGGGAAGTGATTCAATTAGATAAGATCACCAAGGAGTATGTATGGCTGAATTGGTAATTTTTTTCGTTGTTGGTTTTTGTTTTTTGTTTTTTGGTTTTTTTTTTAATGTATCCGTCCCATGGTGATCCTCCTGTTTTCAGTCTCCTCAGAGCTGGGATTACAGGCAGGTGTCACCACTTCAGGTCTCAGTGGCCAGCTCCATGAGCCTAGGACTGGGGACAGGGCTGGAGCGGCTTGTGGTGCCGGGGATCAAGCTCTCGTCCCTGCACTTGCCTACGCAGGCGCTTAGTCCATTGAGCCATCTTGCCCGCCCTCCAGTGCTTTCACAAGGAAAGACCATGTACAGACACAAGCTCTCTGGCTCTTGCCATGTGGTGGCCAAAAGACATCGTGATTCTCTGTTCTAAGAAAGGATGTGCTTTGGCCTTGAGCCCTTAGAAACAGGAGTCAAAATTCATTTATTTTCTTTATGAAAATTCTATAGTGAATCCGGTATATCACTATAGTGTTGAAAATCTGACTAATACACCATCATTATTCATATGTTAAGTATTCGGAAGCTTCCATTCCTTGTTACCTATAAGATAGTTATCAGACCGTCCCTAAAAAAAAAAAAAACTTTCCTTCTGTCCATCTACCTTAGAAACAAATGTTTTGTATAGTGTGGGTATCCAACCTTATGGTTTGTCTAGGCTGCACTAAGTAAAGAGAAACTGTCTTGGGGTCATATGTAATATAGTTAAGGGCCAGCCAGATAACTCAGCAGACTAAAGTGCCTGTTTAGGCAGAGCACAGGGACCTGGGTTTGATTTCCCGGTGTGTTGTATCATGCAGGTCGCGCCCCCGTGGCACAGGCCTATAATCCCAGCACTTGAAAGGCTGAAAAACAAAAAGGCTATGAGTCCGATCTCTATAGTGACACCCTGTAGACCTTGTACTAAATACATTAAAAAAAAACATTACAAAATAACACACACCCAAATTTAATACCCTCCACAGGCTCACACATACATTAACTGAAAAGTCATAAGAGGTCACTGTGTCCTACTCTTCAAGTCTTCTAAGAGAACAGGTCCGATACTGGTGAGTGCGGACTGAACAGCGCGCCGGTGCGCAGGGGCACTGTCTGTCTCGATGGCTCCACGTCACTGTCTGCCCTTCAGCAATGCATTACTGAGTCAAAAAAAATCACTACAAATCACATCAGTGTGTTAAAATGTCTGATTCTGGGCACAGTCATGGGCTGCAGACACCTGCCTTACAGTTCACAGCGGCCAAGGCCTCTGCCCAACTTTAGTCCACGCACAAGAGGCTACAGTAGCCCCGTGCCTGCTGGAAACAGCACCACTCCCCAAGCAGTACCTGGAGTAACCTCTTCGAAGGAGACCAGGGCCTGTAGCAGCAGGGCATGGGCCCTGGCAAGTGACCCGGTGTGCTGAGTATCAAAGATGCATAGAAGTCCACTTGTGGTTCCCCGATGGAACAAAGGTTATGTAAGCGACCAAGGTAAGGGCCCTGCGGAGCCAGGCAGCCTGACAGCCCCTGCTTCAACAGCAGTGGCCGACAAGCTTTTTTGTAGAACCATTTACTGAAGTGCAGTGCAGCTATCTTTAGGGACCACAAGGTTCTGGCTCCAGGACCACCAAGAATACCAAAGTCCACAGAGGCTGAAGCCTCTTCTACAGCACAGCACAATATTTACATATAACCTATTCCTATCCTGTCCTCAAATTCATCCCTTCACTACTTATACCTAATGTAATGAGAATGCTTTGTAAATAATTGTGTTATTTAAGGAATAAAACAAGACCAAAAATCAGTACAGATTCAGGACAGATGTGATTTATTTTTCTCAAGTGTTTCCACTCAATGGCTAGTTGAATTCACAGTTGAAGACTGCCAGGATACAGAAGGCCAACTGTATTTACAAAAGACACATTGTAAATATTTCAAATCAACACCTTTAATACCAAGCTGCCTGGGCCTCTGCCAGAATAAAAGGGAACAGCTTCCAGGTGGAGGAGGTGGTGTAGCACAGCTACTTGTCAGCTGTGCGGACCTTGTCAATTGTACAACCTCCCATGGGTTTCAGTGTAACGCCATTACGTATGAAAAGCACACAGAGCAGGGCATGCACAAGTCAGCACACCACAGATGCACCTCTCTCGAGCATGAACTGCAGAGCCCAGGCATGTCTTCCTCGGTCTCACACCACAATGCTGGAGCAATGCAAGTTCGGGAGCCACACCTGACCCATTTGTAGAAAGACCCTACTTAATGGTAAGGAGTTTTTTCAAACCTTTTTTGCTACGTGAACATCACAGGTGGTAGATGTCTGTGTTCACAGTATGATGCTCATATAATCTTAGGAAGGGTTCCTGAAGACACACTAGCATGACTGCCTAATTCAGTTGACATTAAAACTAAAAAGGGTTTGACCTAATTACTTTATAGTCAGTCATAAAAAATACAACTTGTAATATTCATAGCTACTCAAGGTTAAAACACCATACCTTTAAACAATATAAATGTTTGCTTCAGAGATAACTGAACGTCATGTAAAATTACAAATGTGTCTTTGCTCTTTTTTACAAATGGGCTCCCTGATGATCTTCTAGTACCTATGGGCTCTGTCCTTGTAGTGAATCATGAGTTTCTGTTGTTGGCTGGCTGATTAACTGGTTTTTATGCTGTCAGTTCATTTATGATGATTCATCCAAGTCTCTCACCAGATCTTCCCTACTGAGACACAAATTTTAACAACAGATCCAGCCTGTGACCAAGAAAGCAGGCCAAGTTTAGCAATCAATACAAACAACTCTCACTAAACTATTAACCTTATTCAATTCTAAACACCATATGCAAATGCCATGAACACTGGCAATTAGCATCCAAGATCAAGCGTTCTACTTGTCATATTTGCAAGCCTATCTTTATATTTTAGTTTACAATAAAACAAAGAGACACATATGAAACAGAAATGAACTAGAAATCCAAAGGATATACTAGAAGCTGCCTGCTCCCCTATGTTCTTTCCTGACCCCATCTGGCCACAGGCTTCCAGCCCTGCCAGTCCTGTAGCCAATGACATCACACCCTAATCCCCATGACTTTCAGCACCATGTACAGCAGAGGGGTTCCATTTAGATCGGTGGAACCTATTTCACCTGTTGTTTTAATAGCACCAGGGGAAAACAGATGAAATCTATACCAATCAACATACAGGTGTCTACATAGAAAAAACTTTATAAACTAGAAGGAATCTTATTGTCAAACCTCCTAGAAAAATCTGTCAAGCATGTTTTTCTCTTTTGTTAATTCAGAAAGCTATGCATATTGTCCTAACACTGCAGCTCTACCTGTCAGAAGAAAGTGAAATACATGCTGGTACTGCCTGTTGACATACTCAGGTCTTTTACCCACAGACCCGGCAGGTGTGAACACAGCCTATAAACTCCAACATCTGAAGGGGATTAAAAGGAGGGGTAGCCCCCTAGGAAGCAGCCCATATCAGCTGGAAAGTAGATTTCTATGTTTCAACTGCCAACCTAGCTAAACAAATATCTTGATAATCTTCAAGTATAAAGGCTACATTCCACATTCCTCAGAACAAAGTACCTAACCCAAACAGATAGTATCTTGTCTCAGTTTAGAAGCCAGTGAGCCAAGTGGAATTGCCTCTTCCATCTCAACCTTGTTAAATTCAACAAATAAATCCTGCACCGCGTATATATAAATCCTGCACCGCGTGTGCCTGGAACCAAGTCAGGTACCACACCAGGAGGTAGAATCACTTAGCATTTGCAAGGTAACATGTTACTCAGAACAGGCCTTGATAAAAACCTATCTTAAATCTTAAGATTCTATCAACTACCCTTCACCTTGGCTGCCATCTCTGAGAACACAGTGTTTTTTAAGACATTAACAGCAATCTCCAAAATTAGAGAGCTTCTTAATTTGTTTATCTCAACCTTACCAAAAACTATCAAAAACACCCTTCTGAGCCGGGGAATAGCTCAGCAGTCTAAGTGCCTGCCTGGTAAGCACAAGGACCCGGGTTATATCCCCGACAACACATGCCTTGCTGACACTGGAACCCCAGAGGTAGTGACACACACCTGCAATCCCAGCGCTGGGGAGGCTGAGGCAGGAGGATCACTAGGAGTCCAAGATGCGTACAGAGACCCTGCACCAAATAAATACATAAATGATTTTTTTTAAAAGCAGCACTTCTCCACTTCTATTTTCTTTCTATTCTCTTCCAAATAAGAAAAGCTACATGACATCCAGCCCTAAGAACAACAGACAATACATGCACACACTTCTCTCTTTCAACAGCAACAAGAAAAAAAAGCTGAATATCAATGAAAAAGAAAAAAAGGGATGACACACACCATTCCTCTTTCAAGTACTCAGAGAAAGCACTTACTCCAACCTACTCAGCACAATCTGGACTCCAATTTGGAATGAAAGGAGGATTTTCTTTTCTGGTGGGAAGGAAAACAACTTGAGAATTGATTAGCTTTTGAAATATGAACCCACATATAGTTCAAAAATTGATTTTTATTTTATTTATTTGTATTTTAGGGAAAGGTCTACACGGTGTTCAGGTTCTCACTACTAGATCAGACTCGGTGATCCACCTGTTTTCAGCCTCCAAAGAGCCAGGCCCAGTCTCAATTGCCAGCTTGGGGGCAGGGGGCAACACCACAGGCCCAGGGAATAGATTTTTATTTTTAAGAAATAGAGTTTTTAATAAAGACCACATCAAGAGTGGGCATGAGCAAACAAGTCAATCTGAAAGGTGTGACATGGTATAACACTGTTTCTAAAAGTTAATAAGCAAAAGCAACATAATAAAATCACCCCAGGAGGGCTGGGTTTTGTTTTAGAACTTTTTCCCCTAGTCCCCTAGCAGGTCTGTCTTTCTCTCTTTCTTTCTTTCTCTTTCCAGGAAGGTCTCACTATGTCATGCAGACAAGCCTTAAACTCGCTTATGTAGCCCACGCTGGCCTCAAACTCAAGGTCACTCTCCTGCTTCAGCCTCCAGAGTACTGGATTACGGGAGGTCACCACTGCACCAAACTTAGTAAAGGATTTTTCTTAAATGTTTCATTAAGCATACCTAGTACTGAAAGCCTGAAAGCTCAACTGCTTCCTTTAAGATTTTTTTTTCCTGACCTTCAAAAAGTAGTCACTGGCTTTTATGAGGCTATTTCACTGCACTGATAAACCTTTAAAGGCATGGTGAAAATAACAAAATAATGATGTTTTATACTAAAGCAAAACTAATGCAGGGGATGTGGTAGGTAAAACTAAAGCACAAAGTCAAAAGGGGGGCCCTGCTAATTTTGACATAAAGCTATTAGTAAACTGGGAGCGACACTAACCTGCTTTTAGGGTAACCTTGAGCATATAAACATGTATTTACTTACACTGGACTAGATCAAACTGGAGATTAATCCCGGAAATGCTGTGATTGGTTCGGTACCTAGAAGGCAGCTCTTTAAGGCAACTTGCAAGTTTAAAACACACTACATGAAATTATCAGAAGCACCTAAATTTTTCTTGTAAGCACTGTTTAGTTAAGTACCCAAAATTATGTCACTTCCGTATTCGGTAATATCGCCAAAAAACTGGCTTTAATTTGGGCAAACTGCAAGAGAAAAAAAAAACATAGCACATAAGACAAGCTACGACTTAATAATTTCACTTAAAAATTAATCTTGTGGGCTGTCCTAATCTACAGGGAACCTGATATTTTAAATTAGGTTCATAAACAGATTAACCCACTCACCCAGCTACAGTAACAGATGTAAGGCATCCCTACCTCACGAATATAAAAGAGGTTATTACCGTCAACAAATCCACAACAAAAGAGTTTGAAGGCAGGTTTTAAGGCTCCCTTCGCAAGGTCACGTTCTCTTACGCTCATCAAGCAATGAAGCTTTAGGAGAAACACTTTATTCACGTTCCTTAAAATAATCCCAAATCACAGTCACAATGAAGAACAGCCTTTAACCAATTTTCTCAATCACAAAAGCGCTCGCAGGCTTCCCCTTAAGTGTGATTCCTAGAAGGCACGGGCAGATCTCTGCCAGGCCACTCTGCAGTGGAAAGCCAAGTGCAGGCGTCCAACAAGATGACAGGAGGGTCAACATTTCTAACAGTCTGCCGCAGTTCGCCACAGCAATCGCGGTTCAACCTACCATCCTTAACACTGCAATTGTATAGGATCGAATACAGCTCATGTAAATTAGGATCTGCCTGACCACAAATAGGGAGCTCTGGGTAAATATAATTTCTGGAACAAAACACGGCGCTTGCATAATTCCACAAACGCACGCCTAGCCAATCTTTACAACAATGGTAGTCCCCGCCGTGTGCTGACACTTCTCCAGGGTAAACTTCTCAGCACAGCCCGGCCTAAACCGGGCTCTGATCCGCGCACAGGGCAACAGCCACCAGCACCGCGATCGGCCTCGTGGGGCAACGCCTGCTCCTACCCTATCCGGCTCCCGCGGGTTGCAGTGTAGTTTGGTCTGGTCTGGTTTATGGTAATGTGCTTTTAAAACCCCGCCGCGACCGAGGGAGGTCAAAGCTTTAGAGATCTAATAACAACCAAATGACCGGAGCTGCCGAGCACTTAGCGAGCCATTCCGATTACGGCTCTTTAATAGCACCTGGAGTTCTGCTCCAGGGAGAGCGGAAAACTCCAGCCTCCCCGGGAAGAAAGTCCTCCGTGGGGTGCGCCGGCGGAGCCCCGGAGCCGCCCCCATGCGCGGCAGCGTCGCGACCCTCGCCCGCAGCCCCAGCCCGGGCCGCACCCCGACCTGTCAGCCCCACCACGCAGCTCCCGGCTGCCGCCCCCCAAGTCCCGAGCACGGCTCGGGAGCCCCGCGGGCATCCCATCCCAAAGAAAGAACAAGCAAAGGGCTGCTCTCGGAGGCAGGAGACCACCGGGCAGCACGCGATCCAGAAGCGATACGCCACCCCTGCCCCGCGCTTACCAGATAATCCATGTACAGAAACGCCTCAGTTATCCGGAGATCAGACATCCGGCAGCCTAAAGCATCCGGAACGGCTCCGAACCCGGAAAAAAAAAGCCGCGTCTCAGGCTGCAAGCGAGCAGCTCCCGTAAAAGCCAGCAACAACGAAAATAGCCGAGAGCGGCCGACGAGCCGAAGATTACACAAGAGGGGCGGTGATTGGCCAGGTGGGCGGGCAGAAGGAAAGGAGGACGCTCATTGGCTGCTACCATTATAAAAGGCAGGCCCCTGCGGCTGGTAGAAGAGAAGCGCGGGAGAGCTCGGGCCTTAGCATCCTGCGTGCGAGGGGAGGGGCCGCGGCGCGAGCGGAAGAGCGAGTCTGGAGAGCGGAAAGCGGGCCGGGGCTGCGCCGCCAGAGTTCTGCGTACTTCAGCAGCCTCCGTTCTGGGAATGTGGGAGCGCGTGCTGCCCGCTCCAGGGCTGACAAACCTTGGTGTCTCTGAACCCCACACACGCCGCGTCGGAAGCGAGCGCTCTCCTGTAGGAGGCGTGGCGGCCGCCGAACTCGCTATCTCCGCCCCGAGCGCCTCCCCGCGGGCTCTGAGGCCTGAAGCCGACGCGGCCGGAACGAGGGGCGCGTGGAAGTGTTCTCCGAGCGGGAAGCCTTGCACTGCGTGAATGGAGAAAGCCCGCCGTGGAAACCTTGAGGCCAGACGGAGAACTCGCTTTCCTCCGCGCGAGAGCTGTGCTCCCCAAGCCCTGAGAGGCCGATCAGTTCTTTGCGCGCTTTGCGTTCCCTTACGCAGAGCACAAATCCAATTTATGTTGTCTCTTTTTTGATTTTTAGAAGTTTTCTTTTTAGCACATGTTTGCAGTATCTAGCGTTTACATCCTAGTGTGGAATTGGTACAAATGCCTAACGCATCTTAATTTTCCCCTTCCCCTCCAACTCTGGATTCTCATTTTATTTTAGAGGCAACAAAAAATAAGCAGATTGACTTTAAGACTTATGCGTTTCCTGGTAAATAACTCTAAAACAGGGTGGGATTTCAGCACTGTGTTAAACTGAGAAGAATAATATCTGAATCAGACAAACTAGAAAAGAACAGTCATTGTATCTTTAAAGTTTTCTTAAGACAGGATCTAGCAATGTAGTTCAGACCAGCCTTGAATTCAATCTGTAGCCCAGACTGGCTATCCTCCTGCCTCAGCCTTCAAAGTGCTGGGAGTATAGGTGGGCACCACCATGCCCAGCTATTCGATTTTTAATGTAGTGTATGAGTGCTGCAGTCAAGGAAAAATGAGAGGTAAGCTTCCGCTTTGTTAGAGGAAAGAGGAACACAGAGTACAAGTCAATAGAAAAATACTAGAAGTCTCAGATCCTTTTCACTATAATTCCATTGCAGAAATTAGGATAATGAGATATGGACAGATTTATAGGCAAACATTCACTGCAGTATTTTTATAGTATCTCAGAGGACTTAGCACAGCACACTTCTGAGATATCTGTAAGCATCAGACATTTTCTGCAGTTTCATGATGGGGTGGATTAACTAGCAGTCACTGTAACACCTGCTGACCTGAATCAGCAGGGTGCTGGGTGTGGAGGGCCCACCTGAGGATTGTTGCCAATTTAGGAAGTGTGATAAGCGAACCACTGCATGCACACCACTGGAATGGCCTCCGAAGGCTAGGTCATCCAGCTAACAGTGAAACTCCAGAGTTCTTTCCAACAAATAGAGTCAGAAGGGACTGTTCAAACTTGGTCTTCTTTCCTGTGGCCTGTGGCCTCCATCTCCTCCTAGGGCTCATCAGAAACCATCCCACTTCTGGAGAGGTGTACCCGACATACTCTGTTGGTTTTGCCTGGAGATTCATAAAACTTTTTAAGAGATGAGTGATAGAGCTAACTCTGATCTGTAAGTTTTGAATTTACATTGTTTCATCCCATGTACAAAACCGTATTTTCCTCATATTTGTCCTCGCTGTCACTGAAGATAGCTAAAGTTCTTTTTGGGGGAGCTCTGATCCTTACCTTGAGCGTTGGCTCCAGTGCAGATCCCTCAGCCCAGGACACATTCCACTGGTGCATTTTGTAGCTTTGTAGCTTCCACCACTGCCCTTCCCAGAGCAGATCCTTGATACACACTTGCATGAGACATTGTCGTAGGCTCCAGGTCTTCACCTAGACTTGCACAGAACATTGCTGTAGGATCCACGCTCTCAGCTGGAGTCTTTGTGTCTTTAGTGCATACACAGATCTCTTGCATTTAGCTTTTTCGAGAACATTATGAAATAATCCTATGAATTATGTGTCCTGTATTGAATCTATTCCCTTGAAAACCCTAATAACAATGATAAAGTGACATTTACAGTAAGACAGTATTCTTTCCTAAGTTATTTTCTCATTTTTTTTTTCCAGAACTGGGGATTGAACTCAGGCCCTTGTGCTTGCCAGGGAAGAATTTATTCCACTGAGGCAGCTCCCAGCCCTTTCCTAAGTTATTATACATCAGACAAATGAACAACTGCAAGAGTAGATCAAAATAGTCATATGTTTGTTTGTTTACCCTAGTACTTAGGGAGGCCAGATGTAGGGGTGAATCAGTCTTTTACCTGCATTAGTAATTAAGGCTTGAATACAACATCTCAAAAAGTGAAGTTTAATAAATCTTTCTGAAGTCACTGAACAAATATGGGTTTGATTTGTATTTCTCCTTAACTTGACACTTTCTTTTTTGTGTCCAACCTCATGAGTCATGTGATTTGGGAAATACTATAGGATAGTATGGTAATCTCCCTGAACCTATTTCCTCAGCGGCAAAATAAGAACTCTTACAACTGAAGGATTTTCAAAGTAACCAAAACACTGTCCTATACAGAGTCGCACAGTGCTTGACTTCCATGATACAAATATCAGATAAGGGTGAATATGTTATTAACAAATAATACTTCTGGAAACATTTCAGTGAGCTTTTCTAATCTGGGCTACCAAGTCTTTAAGTGTTTTAAGCCATTTGGATGTTTCTTGGTATTCCATTAATTCAAATGCAAGTAGATACAGAAGAGATTTTGACCTGGATTCTGACATTTAAGAACTTTCGTAAACTTATCGTCTTCAACATAAATGCTAGAAATTAATTACACAGCTTAAAGGGCTTTTAGATAACTAACAAAAATCAAAGAATCACTTTTATTTTGTTTCCTTCTCTGTAAAGAATAGCATGGGGCCAGGAAGATGGCTCAGTAGAATAAGCACTTTCCTGGCAAGCACAAGGACCTGAGTTCAATCCCTTGTTCCACAAAAAAAAAAAAAAGAAAAGAAAAACAGGGAAGAATAAGCATATTGCAAAGCACAAAGGGGGCTGAAATTAGCATAGAGCTGCTTTTGGCCTCTGTGTTGCTGATGACTGATCTTCATTAAGGCCAAGCCAAACCCTTAGGAGGGCTATTACCTTCTACGCAAGGGAAGAAAACCACCCAGAAGCAGTTGGCGTGGACCTTTCCTTTAATGACCAAGCATAGGAAAACAGAAACCTAGTCAGCAGGCTAATAGGCTAAATAATGGTTTGTGCTACTCCTAGAAGCATCAGGGGGCTGGGGAGATGGCTCAGTGGAATAAGAACTTCCCTGACAAGTGCAAGGGCCTGAGTTCAATCCATGGTTCTGCCACAAAAAAAAAAAAAAAAAAAAAAAAGCATCAGGTGGGCCCAAACCAGAGTAATGAAAAAAAAAAAAAAAAACCTAAAGAGTACACCATGGTGCTCCCTTTATTCTACAATCTTTGCACTTTCATTACATCTTGCATCCATGAAAATTTCATGTTCAGCATAATATATATTTTTAAATTATGTGTTGCATTTTGAAAAGGCCTTTCTGAGAAAAACCCTGAAGCTTCTGAATTCCACATGGAGCACATTTTTCCATTTAGATGTTAGTCTTTGGGGATGTTAATGTGCTACTGTTTTACCGAGGAAGAAGCTAACTTGGCTGTGTGGTTATGAATAGGTAACATACAATACATGGAGCTGTAGTCATTGCTGCTAGGGTTGGTAGCAATGGCTCTAATCTCCTACTGTGTGGTGTTTGTTTTTTTTTTTTTTTTTTTTTTTTTTTTTGGCGGAACCAGAGATTGATATCAGGACCTTGTGCTTGTCAGGGAAACACTTATTCTACTGAGCTATCTCCTGGCCACTGTGTACTTTTTGAAAAGAAAACTAGTAGTTTACAACACTTTCACTTAACCCATCTTTCAATGTGCCATCTAACAGGCTACAATCTCAAAGAAGACGGGATCTTTCCATAGTTTAATCTGACCCTTATTTTTAATAGCAATAATAATCCTTCTGGATCCAGAAGAAAGCAAACATCTCCTGGGAACTGAATTACAGTACAAACTGTAAGCAAAGAGGTCATCACTGCTGTTTGTCGAAAACAAAGGAGAAATACTTCAGATAGTCCATACTCCTCAATTCCATGAAGATTGCTAGTTAGCCACATTTGAAGGAATTTTTGTTGTTAAAACAATGTGTAGGAAACAAAACCAAGTGTTGTGTGTATTGTTTCAACTTAGTCTCCAAATTCTACCATCTCTCCTCTCTCTCTCACACACATACACCAATAGCTATTTTCATCTACCCTTTTGTTTTTATTGTTCATGTGCTTAGTATACAACAATAGAAAGAAAAGTCTTCTAATTTTGTGTTGTGTACAGTATAAATTTCATATATGAAATGCTTCATAAATACCTAAGGAGTACATGAAACTATTGTACAAATGTACCATGGTAACAAATCCTCTATCATTTAAATAATACTCCTGCATGATAAATATTGCAGCGCATGTTTGTTTACAAAACTGTCCATGGTCATTATCCTCATGTTACTGCACAGAATGCCAGCCCTGCCAGCCATACAGTGGAAGCCCATTTGTTGAGGGCATGGACATAGTAGAAAAAGATTTCATTATGATAAGCTCTCTGCTAAGAAGATGGCAGGATTGTTTATTACCAAAGAATTGGCTTCCCCAGAAGCTTGTGTAGGAGTTAGGGGAGCAGAGAGACTAGTGGGTGCCTTCTCACAGTGGAGGTTTATGGCCAAATGGCACATATCTCACCCTGAAGCCTAGTCATGAGTTGCTTCTCAGTTCTACAGTTCTACAGACCACCATTTCCTTGGGTTAGTCTTGTTGCTGCCTACATACAGTTCCAGACATTATAAAGAGACATGCTGGAAGAGTTAGCTGCCTGAGACTCTCTTGAGCACCAAATATTCATGGTAATGAAAGAAAACATGTGGCACCTCATTATTGTTGAATACAACAGTCAGGAGAGGTTAAATAGGATGCCCGGCACAAGATCTGAGCTCACTTGCTGGTTCCATTGATCATAACTTCCAGAAAGCTGGGCATGGTGGTGCACACCTATAATCCCCACACTTGGGAGGCTGAGGCAGGAAGATCAGTGGGAGTTTGAGACCAGTCTGGACAACATAGCAACACCCAATCTCAAAAAAATAAAAAAATCCACAAATCATAATAATTGCTATGGGACTTCTGGAACATGGAGAGTGGCGTAGCAAGCCCCTGAAGAAGTTGCCAAAATGATGCCCACACCAGTTATACTGTTGAAAGGGGAGTGACATCTTCCAAGGCATCCCTCAGCTTATAAGTAACAGCAGTGCCTGCCAGGTGATAGCCAAGGGTGTAAGAAACACCCTAGGTCCCATGGCATGGGCAAGCTTATTGTAGACGGCTGAGGCAAAGCAAAAATTTCTAATGATGGGGCCACAATTTTGAAACTTCTCGATGTTGCCTATCCTGCAGCAAAGACTTTAGTGGACATCACCAAACCTTAAGATGCTGAGACTCGGGATGGCACCACCTCTGTAAAACTGCTGGCTGAAGTGTCTGAAGCAGGCAAAACCCCATGTGGAGGAAGGTTTGCACCCCCAGATCATCATCCAAGCTTTCCCTCAGCTACACAGTTGACAATTAACAAGATCAAGGAGATCACTGTGACCATGAAGAAGCAACACAAAGTGGACCGGAGGAGCTGCTGGAGAAGTGTGCCATGACAGCTCTGAGCTCCAACTAGGTAGTCATGAATGGCATCTCTTGATCATGCTAAGCAATACTGCCCATCAGAACTTTCTGTGGTGGGAGCCGGGGAGATGGCTCAGTGGAATAAGTGTTTTGCTGGCAAGCACAAGGGCCTGAGTTCAATCCCCAGTTCTGAAAAAAAAAAATTTCTGTGGTGAAACATTTTATAGACTTACTTATGTCAGCTCCCTGACTCTCACCTCCATGGGCCAGTGAAGGAATAAAAGGAGACCCAAAAGAATTTAAGAATGAGGTGGCTGGGGAGATGGCTCAGTGGAACAAGTGCTTCCCAGGCAAGCTCAAGGGCCTGAGTTCAATCCCCAGTTCTGCAAAAAAAAAAAAAAAAAAATTAAGAATGAGATACCAGTGCATGAGAGGCCAGCCTTTTGGGAAAAGAGAAAGTGAGTAGAGAAGTGGCAGCTGGCATAACACAGGAGAGAAAGCAGCAGCCTGAGTTCTCAAGGGGCCAACTAAGTTGTTTTGTTGTATTTATGTTTGTGATGGAGACTGAACTCTAACTTCTTAATGTCCTTTGTCAGATTTGTTTTTGTTTTTTTTTTCGATTTAATTTTATTACAAAGTCATTCATGTTCATTCTACAAAGACAACACATATAATAGTGAAATTCCTAGGCATCTATGTGAAGCCTACTGCTCTGGGCAATCTGCATCTGTCCACACACAAGAGGACTTGTGTGCCTGGTCCTGTGAAGACCTCAGCAGCGGTCAGGGGCTAGGGTGGATCCCATACTCATGGCTGAGGGGATGACAGGAGCCACAGGACATGGGCAAGGAACCATGTCTGCTGCCCCCCCACCCCCCGAACTGTCACACCTCAGTGCACCACCCTTATTCCCTGCAGGGCCCATCTGTCCTCCTAGGCTGCCCCATGCCTGGGTGCTGTTCTGGCTATCTCCTCAGGGGAGACCCTGAGGGGGAGAACCCTGTGCTCAGAAAGGAGTGAAGGAGGTGGTTGAAGGCTGTCAACCATGCAAACCAGCCGTTGGGCACGGCTCACGGGTCACTGGCAGAGCAGGATGCCAGGAACAGTTCCCATAATCATATATGTGAAGCAATGCAGTCTGAGGACTGAGTTACCCACCACCTACCAAGCCATGCACCCAAGGCTCTGTCCTTTGCTTCCTGTAGAAATTGGTCACCAACACCTCTAAACTGCTCCCTCCACTGGGAACTTGCTGCTGTCACGGCAGCTGGCAGCTGGACAGGAACAGGCATGTAATCTCACCTGGATCCAACAGATTTGGGATCTGCAGCCATGTCCTCTTTGTCCCTTTTCAGTGCCAGCTGTCTCCAGGGTGTCCACACCATGTCTGTGGAATCTCACTGCTCTCCCAGAAAAAGGAGCCTGGGATGTGCACTCCTATTGTGGCCTTGGTGACATTACCACAATGCGGGTCCTGCTTAGGGGCCACCCTGAATGAGCATGCTGGTCACAACCAAGGCTGGGGACAAGGAGACTCAAAGCAGGAGTGCAGAGTACAGGGCGCACAAGTTCTGAGCCTCTTGGGCCCTGATACTGCCCTCACCCAGATCCCTGCAGCCAGGGGGCAGTGAGTCCTACACAGCTGGAGTGAGGGACAGCCAGGAGTGCAGAGCCTGCAGCAGGGACACAACTCCTCCCTTCCACATCCTGAGCTGTGAAGCCACCTTCCTGAGGGTTGAGCAAGAGGCCCCCAAAAGAGGTGAGTGAGCAGTCTGACTGAGCAGTCCACAAAGGCCATGAGAAAACTACAGCCCTGGTGAGGGTGCTGTGGACGAGGGGACAGCAGAGAGTAGCTTTGACCTCTGCACTGTTGGCAACCCAGATGCAGCACATAGGTGCCAGGTGGGTCCCCAAGGGTTTCTGCAGGAGTCTGTGAGGCCAGGCAGCCTGCCCAAGCCTCTACACCATCATTTTCCTACTGCAGGCAAAGCTGGGAGGCCAAGCTGGGAGCCCACACTTGGTGCCCAACATGGGAAGGCCAGGCCTGAAGGCCCTGTGGATCTTCCAAACCATCATCCCAGCCGCACTGAGCTCTACCCCATGATGCAGGTTCCCTGGGCAGCAGCAAAGCAGTCAAGAAGGCTTCACTGACCATGTGGTAGCTGCTTTCTGTCCTGGTGAATTAAAGGCCCTGCTTGAAGGCAATCACTGAAACTGCAGCCCCCCTACACCTCTGACCAGGGTACACTTGGAGCATGCAGCACTTTGCTCTGGTCACAGCTGGCCAGTGCCTTACAGCTGCATCTGGAGGACCAGCTGCTGCCCAATGGCCAACAGGGGACTGGCTCTGTAGGTTGGGCTGGTCAGTAGTTCCTGGAACCGGGTCCTTTCTTCCTCAAGCAGCTGCTGTCTCTGGGCTGCACTCATCTGGCTGAGCTGGGCTGGCCGAGGCTTACTGCTCACCTTGACCCTAGGTGGTGGTGAGGAGTAGGCCTCTAGCTCCTCCAACTTGGGCAGGGCATCCCTCAGAGGGTGCAGGTCACCCACCACCACCATGGCCCAGCGTTTCCGCTCCTCTTTGTGCTTCTGCTCGGCCAGCCTGATGGCTTCTATTTTCTGTAGCCATCGCTCCCGCCGCTACCTGAGTTTCTCCTTCTTGGGCAAAATGGCCTTTGCCTCTGCACTCTTCTCTCATTGCTGGGACAAATACCCAACATCTAAAATGAAGGAAGGAAAGATTTATTTAGCTCACAGTTACTGCGGGTTTCAGTCCATACTCAGCCAGCTCCAGGGCAGAATCTCCTTTGTCAGATTTGGATACTGAGGTCATTATGGTCATTTAAGATGACAGGACAGTTCATACTCTGGCATAGTTTCAAGCTAGAAATCTCTGCTCTTGAAATGTTTGGTAGGACTTGATGCTAAGTCTGTCTGGCATACTGCTTCCACAAGAAGGACTTAAACAGTTGTCTGACCAATGGTAATGGTACTCTCCTACTCCTCACTCATTGTTCTGGCCCCTCGGGG